>JAJJLH010002623.1:0-16740 GCA_023806865.1 Isotricha sp. YL-2021a | reverse complement strand
AAATTCAAAAGATAATTTGATAAATAGTATTATTTGAAATAATTCAAAGTAATAATATTATATTATATTTATATCCTTATTTATATTTCTTTTGTAAAGGAATTACAAATAATATAAAAATTATATATTCACTTTGTAAAAAAATAGAAAGTTTTGATATTAATTTATTTATTTTTAAAATAATAGAAAAATATAAAATAATGTTTAATTTGAATAATTGTAATATTGATAATTTTATTCATTTAGTAAAACCTTCAAAGGATAAAATATTTAAAATTGTTTCTAAAGATTTAATAAAAACATTTAAAAATTATAAAAATGATTTAGAACAAAATTTTGATTTTGGTTATGAAATAATTAATAAAGTAAGTATTATTAAAGAAGAAAATAACGATAAAAATTCTATAAGCAATGAAATTGTAATTTTAGATGACAATTATATTCCAAATAATAATTTAATTAATTTATTTATTTCAGATTTTGATAAATTAAATTCAAATGAAATAAATAAAAATTTTATTCTTAAATTTATAAATGATTATACTTTATTTTTTTCAGATATAATTTTATCATATGAATTTTTCATTTTAATCAAAGTTTTATCAAATAATAAAATTGAAAATAAGAATAAAGAAAAATTAGTTTCATATAAAGAATATTTTATTAAAAATTATAATACTATAGAAACAAAAATTGATAAATTTGAATTTTTATATAGAAATATCAATAAATATAATAAAGAAATTATATTTGAAAATTTCAAAAAGGATTTTTTAACAGAATCAAAAGAAGAAGAAGAAATAGATTTTAATAAAATAAAAATAAAGAAAAATATAAATTTAAATGAAAAAATAATGGAAAATAGTAATTTAATAGGTCAATTATCAAAAGAAGAAAAAGAAAAAAGAGATAAAGAAATAGAACAAAAAGAAATAAAAGAAATGTTTCCAACATATGAAAATGAAATAGATATTTATAATACAAATAATTTATTTTTAAAAAAAGAAAATAAAATCATTGAAAAAAACAATAATAATAATAATATTAATCCAATACAAATATTTCTTTTATTAAGTAAATTAAATCAATATACAGAAAATTCAGATATTTATATAATGAAAGATATTGAAGAAGAATTACCTTTTATTTCTTTAATTTCAAATATTGATAATAGTAAAAATAATTTAATTTATTATTCAAATCAAATATCAAAAGAAAATAATAAAGATAAAAAAAAACAAAATAAAAATATTTATCAAATTCTTTATCAATCATTTTCATTTTATAAATCTGCATCACAATTAACTTCAAATAATATAATAAATAATAATGAAGAAAATGAAAATTTATTAAATAAGGATAAAATAACAATATCTTTAAAAAATACAAATTCAAACTTATGTTTTAACTTTTATAAATCATCATCTCCATCTAATTCAATAATGTTATATAATCCTATAAATTCTTTAATTTCAAAATGTAAAGATTATTTAAATAAATTTCCAAATCATCCAATTTTAAATAATATTTTATTTATTTGTAATTCAATATTATCAATTGATATTTCTGAAACTCCTTTATCAAAAATATTATCTATATTAGATGTTTTAATTAGTTCTCTTCATGAATGGGAAATTTATTCTTCTAAAAATATTAATTCTTTAAGTAATGAATTAAATTTATTAATGAAGTTAATTAGATATTTTAGATATATAGAAATTCAGTCTTGGAAAAATTTTTTATTGTCAAAAGAAAAAGATTTAATTGAAGAAGAAATAAAAGATAATTTTTTAAATTTAATTAATCAAAAAAGTAATTTTGATATTGATGAAATGAATTTATATTTACAAATGTCTAATTTAGGTAATTTTGAATTAAGATTAACTTCAATTAAAATTCTTTCAGGATTAACTAAAAATAATTTATTGAAAAATTTATATGAATATTATTATATTAATTATATTCAAAGTGGTAAATTTTTGAAATATAAAAATAATATTATTGAAGATATATTTGATAAAATAAAAAGTATGGTTAAAATTAATAAATTTGATATTAAAAATTATATGAATTTTAGAGAGAATATGAGAAGAAATTATAAACAATTAAATAAATTATTAAAACAAAATAAAAATTTAAATATTGAAAATAATTTATATACAATAATTCAAAATGAACAAAAAGAATTTATGGATAAAAATTATATAGAAAAATTTGTCAATACAATTCAATTAAATGAAAATAATACAAAAGAAAATATATATTCAATAACTTATATAAATATAATAGAAAGATTAAAAAATTTATTTTCATTAAAAAAAGATATAAATGCAAATTACAAACATAAATTTTTATTAGATTTAATTCTCAAATTACAAAATATGGGTTTAAGTAAAAATTATAAATATGCAATGAATAAAATATTTGAAAGAATATTAAAAATAGAATTAAAAAGAAATGATAAAAATAGTGCCTATATATGTAAAATTCTTTCAAAAATAAATAATTATATAAATACTGAACCTTCTAAATTTAGTAATGAATTAAATAATAATTATATAGAAAGAATGAGAGGATTAATTATGTCACTTTTTGATAAATGTTTAATTATTTTTGAAAACATTGAAAAAATAGATTTATTAATTTATAATGAAATGATTATGAAATTTAAAAATATTATTAATAAGAATTATGCTAATTTTAATTTAAGTGATGATTTAAATAAAATATTAAATTATATTAAAGACTTTATTTCTATGTTTAATATTGAAGAAATTAATCAAAATTTTAAAGAAAATGAAAAATTAGATAAATTTATTTTATGTTATGAAGTTTTAATTAGAAAATATGAAAATTTAAAAAAGTATTATGATATTTCTATTAATGATAATATTTTCCATATTGAATATTTAATGATTTGTTTATTTGATATAAAAGATAGTATAACTCAAATAATTTCCTTTATGAAAAATGATGAATTTGAAATATTAAGTTTTAATTTTGAAAATGAATCAAAAGAAATAATAAATTTAATATCTAAATTACTTAAAAATAACATATTTAAAAATTATGAAATCCCAAAAAATACAAATAATATTTTTATTGACTATATATCATTTATAGAAGAAACAATAAAAGAAAATGAAGAAAAAATAAAAAAACAATCCTTTTTTACAGATTACTTTATAATAGATAAAGAAAAAAAAGAAGATAACAAAACTCAAAATAAAAAAGAACAAAACAAAATATCAGATTCTCAAATATCAATAGACAATTTTGATTTATTAATTAAAAAAATAAATGACTTTTCCTTAGAAATTCAAAATAAAAAAATTCAATTTTCAAAAATAAAAACATCAAAAAAAGATTTAAATCAATTATTTACAAACATATTAGAATTATGTAACATAACAATAAGTATATTTTACAATATAACAATAAATGGTTTAGGCAAAAAAAAAAATGAAGAATTAAAAAAAGAAAATGAAGAAGAAAATAATAATAATAATAATAAAATATATGAAGGTGGTTTTGGAATGAGTGATAATAATAATGAAGGAATAGAAGATATTTCAAAACAAATTGAAGATGAAGAACAATTACTTGGTTTAAGAGAAGAATTAAATAATGATTTAAATAATGAAAATAATGAAAAAAATGATAAAAATAATAATAATGAAAATAATAAAGAAAAAGGTTTTGAAATGAAAACTGATTTTAAAGAAGATTATAAAGAAGAAATTAAAAATAATGAAAATGAAGAAAATAATAATTTTGATAATTCTGATATTGAAAGAGAAGAAGATTCAGTTAATAATAATGATAATAATAAAATTGGAGATGATGATTTTGATATTGAAGATAATGAAAATGATAAAAATAAAAAAGAAAATAAAAAAACTTTAGATTTAACTGATAAAAATATTCAAATTGATAATAATGATAATCAAAATGAAATTAAAGAAAAAGAAAATGAAGATAATAAAGATAATAAAAAAAATGTTGAAAAAGAAAAAAATGAAAATAATATTAATAATAATAATAATAATGAAGATAATGAAAATAATGATAATGAAAGTAGTGAAAATAATATTAATAAAGAAGAAAAAGTTGATAAAATTGAATATGATAAAAATTATGAAAATGAAAAAGAGAAAAATGAAAAAAATAATAATGAAAATAATGAAAATAATAATTTTGAAAATGATAATATTTCAATTGAAGAAGAAATAGAAAATGAAGATAATAAAAATAAAGAAAATAAAAATGAAAATTTAAATAATTCAAATAATGAAAATAATGAAAATGAAGATTTAATTCCAGAAAATATTGAAAATAAAATGAATATTGAAGAAAATGAAGATTTAGAAAATGAAAAAGAAAATGAAGAAAATAAAAAAGAAAATAAAGAAATAAAAGAAAATAAAATGGAAATTGAAGAAGAAAAAGAAAAAAAAAAAGATGAAAAAATAATATCAAATCCTTTATTAAATAAAGAAAATGATTTAGGATATAATCCAATATCAAAAAATAAGAATTTACAAAGTAAAAATACTGCAAAAAATACTAAAGATAATTTAAATAATGAAAATGAAAATAATGAAAATAATGATAATGAAAATAATGATATTGATTTAGAACAATTAAATGAATTAGATCAATTTAAAGAAATTTTTGATATGAATTCTATTTTAAATAATGTTTTTAAAAAAGGGAATTTTAATAAAAATAAAAATCAAAAACAAAATTTAAATAATATAAATAATATAAATTTAGAAAATGAAAATCAAATTCAAATTGATGAAAATGAAGAAATTATGAATGAAGAATTTAATTTTGAAAATTATAATAATGATAATAATAATAATAATAATGAAGATTATGAAGGAAATAATTTTAATACTGGATATATTAGTTCAAATAAAAATGATAAAGTTACAAAAGGAAAAAAAAAAGATAACAATAATTTAAGAGATAATAATGAAAAAAATAAAAATGAAGATGAAAAAGAAATAAAAGATGATGAATCAATTAATAAAGAAAATAATAAAAAAGAAAATGAAATAAAAGTAATAGAAGATAATAATATAAATAATAAAAATATAGAAAATAAAGAAGAAATAAATGAAAATAAAAAAGAAAATGAAGATATTAATATGTCAATAAATGAAATAAATGAAAATAATATAGAAAATGAAGAATTAAATAATAACAAAAATAAAGAAGATAATTACACAATTCCAGAAAAAATAAATGAAATTCCAGATTCAAAATATATAATAAACACAACAGAAAATATAAAAAATGATTATGAAGAAGAAAATTTAATGGAAATAGATAATTTAGAAAATAAAAATGAAACATTAAGTAAAAATTACTTTAATGAATATATAAATTCAACAAATAATAATAATTCAAATGAATTAATAAAACAATTTTATTCATCAATAATTCAATTAAGTCAAAATCAAATAATAAAATTAACATCATTATTAAAAACAATATTAACTCCAAATATTCAAAGTAAATTAACAGGAAATTATAAAACTGGAAAAAGATTAAATATGAAAAAAATAATATCATTTATAGCATCAAATTATAGACAAGATAAAATTTGGTTAAGAAGAACTTTACCTTTTAATAGAGATTATTATATTACAATATCAATTGATAATTCTTTATCTATGAAATCAAATAATATTGGTTATTACGCAATACAAACTTTAATTATTTTAGTTAATTCTCTTCAAAAAGTTGGAATTGATAATTTAAATATTAATTTAATTAATGATGATTGTATTATTTTATATGATTATAATAAAGAAAAAAGTTTATTAAATTCTGAAAAATTAATTGATATTATTAAACATTTTAAATTTAATTTTGCTTCAAATAATTCATTAGATTTTTCAATGAGAAATTTTCTAATTAAAAATATAAAAAATATAGAAAATTCAACTGTAAATTCAAATAAATTAAAATATAATATTAATTTTATTATTAGTGATGGAAGAATGAATAAAGATAATGTTAAAGGATTAACTGCTTTAGCAAAAGAAAAAGGAATTTTATATGTTTTTATTATTATTGATAAATATAAATTTGAAGATAATAATTCAATTATTAAATCACAATCTGTTTCTTTTGATGAAAATGGAAATTTAAAAGTTAAAAATTATTTAGAAGATTTTCCTTTTCAATATTATGTTATTGTTCAAGATATTGAAGATTTACCTTATGTTGTTAAAGGAATTCTGGTCAAATGGATTGAGAATATAAATTAAATAAAAATTTATAATTTTTTTATATTTTTTAAAATATATTATTAATACTTTTTATATTATTCTTTTATTATTTTTATTTAATAAATTATAATATAAAAATTAAAAAATAAAAAAATTAATAAATTTTATATTTTATATCTTTTTAAATAAAATAAATAATATTAATGCAAATATTTAATATTTATGATTAATATTTAATATAAAAATTTTATATGATAAAAATAGAAAATTATTTAATAAAATTAATAGCATTTTTCAATCTTTTAACATAATCACAAATTTTAACATAAACAAAATCTAAATATTCTAAATTTCTATATAAATAACATTCATTATTTTTTTTTTCATTATTTAAAATTCCAATAAACTCTAAAACATCTCTAATTAAAAAAATAAATAAACCCGTTGTTCCACATAAAGAAGGATAATAATTAAGATTAGTAATTTTATTTTCATTTCCTTCAATCATATTTTTTATTTTAAAAATATTTTCTGCACTAAAATCAAAATTTTTCACAGAATTTTTAAAAAAATCTCCAATTTTATTTTGTGAATTTTCATTAATAAAATTACAACATTTTATCCAAAATTCTTTATTATTTTTAATATTTGAAATATCATTTTGTTTTATTAATTGAAAAAATATTCTATAAATTATTATTATTTCTTCTTGTTCAGAATTTAATTCTTTTACTTGAAAAATTTTATTATTATAATTAATCAAACCTAAACTTTTTTCTGCAGAAGATGAAATTTTATAATTTGGAACTTCTGTTGTATTTAAATTTGGATATTTTATTTTTAAATTTTGTTTTCTATCTTCAATTGTTGAATCTGATATAATGTTATATTTTTTTTCTAAATTAAATTTATAATTTTCTATTATTGATAATAAATTAGGAAGAAAATGTTTATTTATTAAAATAAAATCCATTTTTTCTTTTTGATTTAAATATGAAAATATTATATTATATATTTCTATTGAAAATATTCCAATATTTTTTGAATCTTCTTTTTTTTTCTCAAAAGGAATTTTTATAATTTCTTTTTCTTGTTTATTAATATTAACATAACTTTCATTATTATTAATTCCAATATCATTATTAATAACATTAATATTTGAAGCATTACTTTTTTTTTCATTTAAATCATCTTTTTGAATAATATTAATATTATGTACATTTAATTGACTATTATTAATATTTTTTTTTTTTAATTTTTTTGGTTCAGGAGTCAAAGAAATAATTTTTTTTTTTTCTTCTTCTTCTTCTCTTTGTTTTCTTAAATTATAATAATGATTATGTATAGTTTTTTTTTGATTTTTTTGAGAATTTGCAGTTCCCATCATATAAGAAGGAATACCATTTTTACTAATATTTAAATTAGGAGATTTATTTCTTATTTTATTATTAATTATTTTTTTATTATTTAAATCTGGAGTTTTTTCTCTATTTCTATTAAAAGTATCTTTAAAAGTATGATTTCTTCTCATTGTGTCTGCACTTCTTTCTCTTTTTAATATTGTTTTTTTTTTTGCTATTGGTTTTATTTTTATTGTACTCAAAAAATCTAAAATTTTTCCTTGTTGAGAATAACATTTTTTTTCATATTTTAAATCTTCTATTTGAAGGGCTGAACGCTTTTCTAAACGTTTTAAAGGTGCGTCAAATGTTTTTTTTAATAAATCTTTTAAAATTTCCATTTTTTTTGATTTTTTTTTTTATTTTATTTTTTTTTGATTTAAATATTTGTTAAATAATATTTTTTTTATGTTAAAATTATTAATTTTATTTAAAGAATTAATCTAATTATATATTATTATATAGGAAATGATTTTATTAATTATTCCTTTTATTAAATTATCTATTTAAATAATATATAATTGATTTATAAAACTATTTTATTTTATTACATTGAAGTTCATTTATATCATCATCTATAAGTTTATATTTTATTTCTTTATTAATAATATTATAAAATTTATCTTTATCTTTATTATTATCTTTATTTTTTTTCTTTTTTTTAATACATGAAAATATAGAATATAAAATAATAAATGAAATTAAAATTAAAAGAAATATTAATTCATTTCTAAATCTTATAAAAAATCCCTTAACAAAACAAACATCTTTTTTACAATATTTAAAATGAGTATCAAACTCAAAACCAAAATCACAAAAAGCATTTTTACAATTATTAAAATTCCAACTTCCATTAAAACAAATAGCTCCAGTAATAGTATAATTAATTTTTTTACATTTATCATTTAATAACAATAGATTAAAATTATCTTTATTACATTCTTTTTCATATTTTTTTAAAATTCTCAAACTTTCATCAATAAATAAATTATATTTTGATTCTTCAAAAAAACCAAAAATATTACTTCTTTCATCAATAGGATTTAAAGTATATTCTCTTGGAATTAAAGTAAAATTTTTAACTTGATAACTATCATTAAAAGTTTCAGCATAAGTAATACTTTCAACAATAATATTTTTTAATTTTAAAAAATGAATATTTGAATCATTAAAGTTAAAATTTGATATAGAAGGATTTAAACTTGCTTCAAATTTATTTTTATTATTTGGATTTCCATTATAACCAATTAAAATTGCATTTCCAGATTCAAAAATATTTTTAATAAAAATACTAGAAGCACCAAATAATAAACCGTCTGTAAATATTAATATTTCTGTTGGTTTTCTTTGATTTTTATTAAAATTTATTGTATTATATGATATTTCTAAATTTGATATTTTTGTTATTTCTGTTCTAAAATGTTTTATTTTGTTAAAATATGTATCATTTCTTATTTTTAATTTTTTTTTATTTATTTCTTTACATTTTCTCTTTTCTGTTACATAAAGATATTTTGGAATGTATTTTTCTTTTATTATATTTGAATTTTTGTAACTTATTAATAATTTTGATAAGGAAAAATTATAATTTAATACTTTTTCAAAATATAAAGGAGCTAAATAATTTCCTCCTTTATTATATGATTCTATTAATATTATTGGGAAAGAATTATTAATTTTTTCAGATAAAATTTTTAGTTTTTCAAGATTTGTTTTATTTATTTCAAATTCAAATGAATTTTGAAAAATTACATTCAAATGATTTTTATAATCTATTTTTAATTTTATTTCTCCATTTATTAATTCTATTATATAATCCCATTTTATTTCATTATTTTTTTTCTTTTTTCCCTTCAATATTAAAAACTTTTCTTCAATATCTAATATAGTTGGTTTAAATCTTTCATTTTTATATTTTATTATTTCTTGATCATAAAATAATTTAAATTCAATATTCATTTTATCACATTTAATTAAAAGATATGAAAAATATAAATTATTTTTTTCTTCAAATTCAATTTTAATATTATTTAAAAATCCTTTTTCAAAAATAAAATAACCAAATGAACTTTGTTCAATATATTTTAAATTAAAAGAAAATTGTGTATTATTATCTTTAAAAATCGGTCCTATAAAATTTTGAATATAATCAAAAGGATTTTTATCATTAATTTTTTTAATTTTTTTATTTTTATTTTTTTTAATATTATCAATTAAAGAAACATCAGTAAAAAAATCAATATATTTACTTTCGTTTATATATAAATTAATTTCATTATTTTCATTTTTAATAATATAAGAAATTGGACTAATATAAATATATTTAATTATTTTTTCAAATAAAAAAGATAAATGATAATCTTGAACTGAATTTAATATTTTTGTTATTGAAACAAAAAAATCAAAATAATCAATATTATCAATTTTAATTTTATTTAATTCAGTAATTAAATCTATTTTTTTATATTTTTTAGATGGAGGATCTTTTGAAATATCAATATAAATATAATAATCATTTAATATTTGTTTTATTTTTGATATTATTTCATTATATGTTATTTTATTTAATTTTATTTTATTTATTTCTTCAATTACTTGATTATGATTATAAATACTATAATTAAATTCTCTTTTTGCAAAAGCTTTTTCAATTAAATTTATAATAATAAAGAAATAAAAATATTTTTTTTGACAAACCATTAAAATTTAAATAAAAAAATAAAAAGATAAAACAAATATCTTATTTCTAAAATACAAATAAATAATATCAAATCATAAAAAGTATAAATTAATAATTAAAAAAATAATATTAAAAAAAAAAAAATAAACATTAAAAAAATAAATGACAGAAAATAATGAAACAGAAGTTTTAAATCAATTTTATGAATTATTAATTAAAGAAACTTCAAAACAAAAAATATCAATTAAAGAATTTTTTAATGCTGAAATAAACACAAATAATCAAGATAAAATATTACTTCCTCGTTTTAATCAAGCATTAATAAAATTAGGTTATTTAGAAGGAGGATATGAAATATCAATAATAATGAATAAATTTCAAAATCAATTATATAATAATTATATAGATTTAGAATTAATAGAAAAAAATTGTGAAGATTATAAAAAAGAAAATAAAATTAAAAATAATAATATTTTAACAAAAAATCCAGAAATTACTTTAAAAACTTTATTAACAAAAGAAAAAAACAATAATAAAATTGAAAATGAAAATAATATTAATAAAAATATAAATAATCAAAATTCTTTTAATTTTAAAGCACTTGGCCCAAACGCATATATTGATTTAATAAATGAAAAAATAGAAAATGAAAATATGAGAATTAAATATGAAATGGAAAATGATAAAAATTTTAGATTAAAAAATTTATATTTCAAATTTTATTCTAAATTAAAACAAGGAGAATTATATTTTATAACACAAAATAAATTTTATTTAAAAGATAAGTCTTTAATTGGTTATATTAGTAAAAGAGAATTTTCTGAAATTTTAGATGATATAATTTTATTATCAAATAATGAAATTGAAACTTTATTTGAAAGTTTACCAAAAGCAAAAGGAGAATTATATAATTATCAAATTTTTTTAGAAAAAATTAAAGAAAGTAATGAAAAAGAATTAATTCAATTAAAAAAAGATTATAATATTAATTATAATAATTATATTAGATTACTTAGAAATATTATTAAAGAAAGAAATTTAGATTTAAGAAATATGTGGGTTAATGCATTTGGAGGTGAATTAAATTGTAATAAAAATAATTTTAATTTGTTATTTGAAAAAAATAAAATTGGGAATTTTCATCCTTTAGAAAGTGAATATATATTTAGTTTAATTAATCCTGATAATGAAATTTTAAAATTTAAACAATTTTATGATGTTATTAATAAAAAAGTTGAAGAAATTGAACATTTAAAATTAAAAGATATTAATACTAATAAAAATTTTTATAATGAAAATAATATTGAAAATCCTGATAAAATTGTTAATACTTTAATATATAAAAATAATAATATTAATAATTATAATCAAAATATAAATAATCAAAATAATAAAATTGATAAAGAATTATACAATGAAGTAAGTCAAAATTTACAAAATATAATAAATAAAAGTGAAAATAATAATCAAAATAAAAATATTGAAGATTTAAATGAAGACTATACTCCAAATATTGAAAATAAAGATGTTAAAACTCAAAAACATTATAAAAAAATAGTAAAATTAGATAATAAATTTTTAAAATCTTCAATAAGAAATCAATTTTCATATGATGAAATAAAATATGCAAAAGATGATATTAAAAGAGAAGAAATAATTTCAAGTAGATTAGAAGATTCAAATAATAATATTGAAAGTATTTTAGATAAACATGAAAAATATATAGTATTAAATTTATATAAAAGATACTATATTAAGTTTTCTAATTTAGGCAATGAACCAATAATGAATTTTTCAGCTAGAGATAATAATAAAACAAATAAATTAAAAATAAATGATTTTATGTCAGTTTTAAATGTTTTAAAATGTGAAACAAAAATTGAAAAATTAGAAATTTTACTTAATTCTTTAAATGAAAAAGACTCTTCTTTAACTTTTTATTCTTATAAAGAATTTTTAAATAATGTATATAATTTTAAATATATTGAAGATGGAAAAATTGATGAAATTTATTATGAAGCTCAAATAAATTTTAATAATTATATTCTTGATTTTAAAAAATATATTTTAATAAATAAATTTGATGTTAATAAAATATATCTTTCCATATGTCCTTATAATAATTATATGTTATTTAATGAATTTGTTTCGTTTTGTAATATTATTAATTATAAATTATCACATAGAAATGAATATAAATATATTTTTAATATATTATCAAAAGATAAAAAAAAAGAAAAAATATTTCAAATTGATTTTTACTTTTTTTTAGAAAATAAAATTTTAACTGAAGAAGAATTTTTATTAAAAGGAAAATCTCAAAAATTACCTGAAGAAATCTCATTAAATGAATTTGATAAAAATATTCCTAAATTTGGAGAAAGTAATAAAAATTATTATAGAAGATTATTTAAATCATTTGAAGATTTATTTCAAGAAATTAATATTCAATGTAATAAATATGGTGTTTCTTTAAAAAAATTATTTAGTGATAATTGTGAAATTGATAATAATGGTTCAATTTTAAAAGATACTTTTAAAAATATATGTTTTAAAATTGAAATTAAAAATTCAGAAAAATTAAATCAATTAACTATTTATTTAGAAGATGATTATAATAGAAATAAGTTTAAATTAACTTTATTTATAGCAATTTTTTATATATTTTATCCAGAGATAAAAGAAAAAAAATTAAAAAATCAAAATCCAATTTTTAAAAAAAATTATAATTTAAAACAAAGTGAAATAATCTTTAGTAATAATATAAGAAATTTTTCAAAAGAAGATATAAATCAAATAAAATTACTTTCAATTTTTATAGCTGAAATAATAAATAATGATCAACATTCTTATATATCAGATTTTTTTAAAAAATTTGATAAATATAATACAAATTATTTAACAATTAAACAATTAAAAAATATAATTGATGATGAATTAGGAATTGATATTTCTGATCATTCAATGGATGTTTTTTTTGATTATGTAACAGAAAATGAAATTATTAATAATCAACAAATTTGCCATATTGATAAATTAATTAATATTATTGTTAATAATAATGGAGGAGATAAAAAAAATGTTGATAATTTTTATCAAAATATTCCTCAAAATGCTTTAAAAAGTCCTTATACTAATATAAATATTAAAAAATAAAAACATTATTTAAATTAAAAAAAAATGGTGTTTTAAATATGAATAAAAGTTTTAAATATAATATAAATTTTTATTTTTTATAATTATAATAAATATTTTTTTTTTAAATTTTTAAAGTAAATAAAAATATATTTATTATATTAAAATAAAACTTGAATGTTTTAATAAATTAATAAATTATTTATTTTTATTAATTATTTAATTTAAAAAAATATATTTTTTAATCTGAATCATCTTCATCATCTTCTCCAAAAATTGAATTTTTTTCATCTTCAAAAAAACTTTTAAATAAAATAACATGTTCATTTTTTATATGTTGAATATTATCTAATATTTTTGACGAAATTTCTTCACAAATATTTTCATTTTTAAATAATATACTAATATCATATTTATTTTCATTTTCATCATTAATTATATAATTTAATTCTTTTTTATCATTTTCTTCTTTTTTGTACATTGCTAAATAATTTAAATGAAATTTATATTCAAATAAAATTTCATCATTTTTTAAATCATCAAAATAAATAAAATAATTAAATATTAATAATATTTTTTCTTTATAATCTTCATTTTTATTTATTTTCAATTGTACAATTTCAGAAATTAAATTTTGTTTATATTTATTTTTTAATTCATTAAAATTGTATTGTTTATTAATTTCTAATTCTAAATTATTTTTAATAATTAAAATATTTTCATCTTTAATTAATTTTTTTTTAATTTCAATATTTTTTTTTTCTTCAAAATAAATTTCTTTCAAATCATGTATATACATATATAATAAAATATCATTTTTAAAAATAAAAGTATCATTTAAACTTTTTTTTAAAATTAAAGGAAAATTCTCATATTTATTATTTTCATTTAATAAAATAAAAGGAGAAGATGTTATTAATTTAATATCTTTTTCTAAATTTTCATCAGTATCTTTTTGATAAAAATTCCATAATTCAGAAAAAAAAATATAACCATTTTCTCTAAAAATTTTTTGATCTGCCATACTATGTTCTATTTTTGTTATTAAATTATTTTGTATTTCATTAAATATATCTTTCTCTTTTTCATTTAAAGTTACTAAAAGTTTTTTTTTTTTATTTAATGTTAAATTTTCTAAATTTTTTATTATTAAACGAAATGTTATTTTTCTAAAAGGAGGTGATATGAAATAAAATAAGTTAAGTAAAGTGTTAAATAATCCTGAATTAAAATTTATTTTTATTTGTGAGTTTAATTTAAAGAAATTATTATTAAAAATAAAAGTATTATGATTAGAAAAAATTAAAGAATTTTCTTCTAATATATTATCATTACTTTCATTATTATTATTAATATTATTATTTAGATTATTCTCATTATTATTATTATTTATATTATTTTCATTTATTCTTTCTTTTAAATTTTCAAGTTTAGCAAAATTTAATAATAAATTACAAATATTAGAATGTTGACAAACATAAATTAAAATATTAACTAATAAAATAATATTTTCATCTTTAGGATTTAATAAATTTAAAATATTTTCTTTAATAGTATTATTAATATAAGTAAATTTATCTTTTTTATTTTCATTTTTATCATTAATATCTTCAAATAAAATTTTCATAAAACTCATAAAACAAACATCAAAAATTTCTGTTTCTTCAGTAAAAGAATAAATTCCTAATTTAACTCCTGTTCCAGAACTAATAGATTTATGATAATTATTCATTTTTTCTAAATTATTATTATCAAAATAAGACATTATTATTGTTTCAATTTTTTCTTTTGAATCAACAAAATTTTTTTCTTTATTATTTTTATTTTTTACAACTGATAAATAATTTTTATATTTTTGAATTATTTCTTCTAATTCAGGATATTTTTTTTTAAAATTTGAATAATAAATATTACCATCTGAAATTAATGTTTCTCTAAATTTTAAAGAGTAATTTTGAGATACAAAATCACAAAAAGAAATATTTTTATTTTCCATTAAAAAAGAATAATAAGGAGGATCATTTGGTTGATTTAAAAAATTAATAATATCTTGATTTAACTTATCTATAAATATTAAAGTAAATAAACAATTTCTAAAAGTTTCATATTTTATATTTTTAAATAAAATAATTATTAAAAATATAACAACATTTATTTCAATTTTTGGTTTTTCTTTTATAACAATTGACCCACATAAAATAGGTAAAATAAAATAATAAAAAAGAGAATTTAACAAAATAAAATTAACTTTCTTTAAATTTAAATGAAAAATATCATCAATAAATAATAATTCTTCAATAATATCATCAAAATTATCATTAAATCTTCCATTTTTAATAATTTCTTCATTAAATTTAATACAAATATCTCTTAAATGACAAGATATATTTTGAAAATAAGAAATTGAAGGTAATTGACAAAAATGTTCTTCAATTTTATCATATTTTATTTTTAAAACATTTAAAATTACTGTTCTTACTACATTTCTTACCATTGAATCTCTATGATTATATATTTTAATAACACTTTCAATTAATGGAAAAGTATTATTTTTTTCTATATAAAATAATTGAATTGTATTTTGATCTATTCTTAAACTTATACTTTTAAGAAATGAAACATAAAAAGAAAAAAATTCTTCATCATATAAAGAATAGTCTTTTAATATTATTTGATTAAGTAAATTTCCACTTAAAATATAATAAATTTTTGTTTGATTTTGTAAATTTATTAAAATGAAAGAAAAAGATTTTATTATTTCTAAATTAATTGAATAAATATTTAAATCTGATAAATTAATATATTCATTCATAAAATTTAATGAACAAAATGTATCAAAAACATCAGGATAATTATCACTTTTTAATAAATAATCTAATGAAAGAGATATTAAATTACATATTTGACTTTTATATTTTTTTGCTGTTTGTTTATCTGTTCCTAATAATTTTAATTGATTATATATTTCTAATAAATTTTCAGATGTTACTTCTTTTCCTATTTGTTTTAATTGAATTTCTTGATTGATTGGAATAAATGTTTCATAATAAAACATTTTTTTTAGAATTGTTTTTTTTAAATTGTTTATTTTAAATTTAATATTAAAAGTTTTTAAAAAATAAAATTTAAGTTTTGATTAGATATTTGAAATGTTTTTTTAATTAATTTTTTAAACCTTGAAAGAAAAATATTTAAATATATAATTCTTTACTTTTAAATTAATATAATCAAAATGTAAATAAATGTAATAATAAAAGTAATAAAATATATTTTTTTTTCA
>JAJJLH010002622.1:0-16774 GCA_023806865.1 Isotricha sp. YL-2021a | reverse complement strand
ATTATATAAAGATTACTTAATTAAATTTATAATGGAAATAATATTTAAAATTATAATACAAATTATCTTGAGCTTAATAGGATTAATTTTGCAATTTAATTTTCAAATTAATAAAATTTTTTATGTTAATAAAGTATTATTTAATTTATTAATAAGTGATAATTTATATATTAAAAACGTATTAATTACAAAAATAAATTTTTATTAGTTCCAATGAAAAAAGATAATATAATATATAATACTTTTGAGAAAACGTATTTTTGAATAATTATATTTTTTTTATTTAATATATCTCTTATATTATCTATTTATAATTTAATTTATTTTATTTAACTTAAAAATGCAATCTTAAATTAAATAACAAAGAATATTAAAATTCTAAAAATACCTTTTTAGTAAATTTAATTAAATATTGATTCTAACTTTTTTCAATTTTTATTCTATATAATAATATAGAAACTTTTTATATACATTAATAAAAAAAATCAAAAATTTCACTCTTATATTATAATATTGATTTATAGAGTTTTACCATTATAAAACTAATCTTAATTAAATAAAATATATATAATGGAAAAGCCCCCAACTAACAATAATGAAAACAACATAAATGATTGTGAAAATTTAGGAAATTCAAATCAAAATGAAAATTTAATGGAAATAGATAATATAAAAGACAAAAAACCAATTTTTATAACATCATCTGATAAATTATCAAAAAGAAAAAGAAGAAGAAACCCAAAAAATAATGCATCAAATGAAATAAATCTAAAAGAAAAAATAAAATTTCCTAAATTTACAATTCTTCAAAATAATGAAGGAAAAAAAAACAAAACAAAACTTCCAAAAGGAAAAAAGAAAGAATATTCCCTTGAAATCCAAAGTAAAAAACCATTCTCCAATTTTTTTTCCCAAACAATTAAAAAAAAAACATAAAATTTCCTAATTTTTTTATCCTTTTTAGAAAAAATTTTCTCCTTTTATTTATATTTTAAATAAAAAATTTAAAAATTAACATTTATATAATATTTTTAGGAATGGAAGGTTCAAATTTCAAAAATCCATTAAGAAATTTTTTTAACCCAGGAAATTCCCAATTTATAAAAAATGCTTTAGAAAAATTTAAATCAAATGATGAAATGGAAATAATTTCAGCATTAAATGAATTAAGTTCTCAATTATCAATGGCAAGTGATAATGTAGGAGAAGATGTTAAAGTCGTTGAATTAATACATCAATTAATAATTTTATTAGATAAATTTCCAATGATTCCTGAAATTTCTTTAATTTCATTAAATTGTTTAAATTATTTATTAGATATTAATCCTCATTCAACTAATACTATTGTTAAATATAATGGAATTCAAAAAATTATTTCAATGAGTCAAAATGTTGAATCAATTGAAGGTGTTGAAAGTTCTATTAAAGCAATTGAAAAAATGAGTTATGAAAATCCATATATTTTAATTGAAAAAGGTGCTTTTATTAGTGTACTTTCTTTTATTGATTTTTTTGAACTTTCTACAAGGAAAAGTGCTTTGAAAGCTTGTGTTAATATGAGTAAAGTTGGAAATAATATTGATTATATTAAGAATTATATTTTAAATGCTATTCCGAATTTAACTATTTTATCAAAATTAAATGGAAATTCTGAAATTGAAAAAAATATTGTTGATTTAGCTATTCAATCTATTTATAATATATTGAATGGGGTTAGGAATTATAATTATTCTATGGATTTTAGTAATTTTTGTGATGATATTATTAAAGATGGTTTACTTAATGTTTTAATGGATAATTTAATTAAGTTTCTTAATATTGAAGAAAAAAAAGATATTTCAAGTAATAATTTTAATGTTAATGTTGATACTATAAAATATATATTAAAAATTTTTGAATTACTTTGTATTATGTCAAATAATATTGCAAATATGTTATTGAATAATAATATGCTAGAAATGATATATAAAGTTATTAAAAATGAAATTAATTATAATAAAAATGATGGTTCAAAAGTTAATTCTTCAAATACACATTCTTTATTTAATGAATTATTCAATTTATTAGCATCGTTTTTTCCAAATCAACCTAATAAACAAAATAATATACTTTTAAAAACAAAAATAATGTCAGAAGAAAATAAAAATTTTTATGATTTTTTCAGTGAAAAAATATTAAAATTACTTATTGAAAATATATTAAATATACCATCAAGTGCGACAACATTAGGAGTAATCAAAATAATTAAAATGTATATTGCAAATTCATCAATTGATTATATTAAAAAATATATTGATGATAACCAATTATCAAATAGTATAAGTAAAATGTTAGATTCAAAAGATTCATCTTATATTGTTGAAGTTTTATCACTTGTTTATTTAATTATGAATAAAATTCCTGAAATTTTTATTATTTCATTTTTAAGAGATGGAGTTGTTGAAAATGTTTCTAAATTAAATTCAATTGAAGACAATAATTTTTATATTGCTAAGGAGACTAATATTTCTATTTTAAAAATATTTGATAATATTATTGAAAGTCCAAAAAATAATGAAAATCAAATTATTTATGCAATTAAATCAACTTCAAAAACTTTAACAACTAAATATTTTGATATGGAAAATATAAAAAAATTAATATTAAAATCAAATTCTAAAATTAATCCAATAGAAATAATGAGTAAATTAAATGATTATAAATTAATATTACAAGAAAATAATGTCAATGATAAAAAAATAATTGAAGACATAATTAATTTATTAATAGATAATAATTGTACATTTTTTGAAATTGAAAAATCAGAAATTATGTTATATCTTGCTTATTATATTGATAATAATTTCTTATTAAATTATAATAATACAACAGAATTTGACACAAAAACAAATGTTAAATTATCAGGAGAATATAATAAAGATATAATTCTCAAAATAAATTATTTATATTCATCATTAAATTATAATGAAAATGAAGATGATAAAAAGAGTAAAATTATTCAATTCATACAAATACTTCAAAGATGTGTTTCTTCAATGAATTGTTTTAAACTTTTTTTATATGATAGTTATAATAATATGAAAAATGCAACTTCATTATTTTTATCTGCTTTTAATGGTAATATTCCAAATAAAATTCCACATAAAATTGGATTTAAATTTAATTATAATGAAAATAATAATAAAATAATAATACCAAAAGAAATTGGTTTAGATGATAATTTCAGAGATTTAATTGATTTTTTCAATAAAAATAAATGTAATAAATTATATTTAGAATCATCATCAACAATAGAACAAATAAAAAAAGAACTTTTTAATATTCCAAATAAAGTTTTATTAAATGAAGAAACAAATAATAATAGACATGATGAATATTTTCAAGAAATTTTCAAATATTTTATTGAGAAAGATTCTAGTTCAAATAATGAAGATGAGAATTTAGAATTTACTGAAAATATAATGGAAAATTTAGCAAAGAGAAGACTTGAAAGAATAAAAAAAAATGTAGAAAATATATCTCAAGAAAAAAAAGATGAAGATAATAAGGAAAAGAAAGAAAAAAAAGAAGAAATTAAAAAAATTAATATTGATGATTTATTAAATAAATATGATATATTTTTATATATTATAAATGTTAATGGAGAGATATATGAAATGAAAAGAAATCTAACTTTACATGAGTTTTTAAAAGATGCAAAAAAAAATATGAAAAAAAGTGATTTTAGTTTCTTTTGTACTGATTTTAAATTCCAATTTTCTTTCATGAAAAAAGAATTAGATGAAATAAATTTAAATATCAATTCAAATAATAAAAATAAACAAAAAAAAACATTTAATTTTGAATTATCAAATTTACAAAATTATAATTATGAATTAGAAAAATTTCTTTTTGAAAAATATTATTATTTCAAAATAATAAATAATAAAGCTTTATATAATATAAAAAGAGCCTCACCATTTTTTTATTTATTATCAATAATTCACTTATCATCATCTGAATTTAAAACTTTATTCAAAGTTCATTCATTACCATCAATTAATTTTGAAAATATAAAAATGACATCATTATTATCAAAACAAATAAAAGATCCTTATGCTGTTTGTACAAAATCAATTCCATCATGGTGTACTGAAGTTAATAGAAATTTTCCTTTTTTTACTTCATTTAGTAGTCGATATTTATTATTTAAAGTTACTGCTTTTGATAATAAAAGATCAATGACTAATTTATATATTTTTTTAAGAAATTTCTTAGGAGAAAATATATTTGAAGATAAATCAATGAATAATTTAATTACAAATTTAAAAAGAATTAAAGTTAAAATTCATAGAGATAATTTATTAGAAGATTCATTTAAATTAATGAATGAAATAAATAATTATAATGGATATGTTGAATTTGAATATTTTAATGAAACTGGAACTGGAATGGGACCAACTTTAGAATATTATTCTTTATTTACAAAAGAAATTATTGAAAATCATAAATATTTATGGTATAAAACTGAAGATTATTCTCTTTTTCCTATTCCTTTAATTAAAGGAAATTCAAATAATGAAAAAATATTAAAATTATTTAATGTTATTGGATATGTTATTGCAAGAGCTTTATATGATGATAGATTAATTGATTTTCCTTTAAATTCTCTTTTTTGGGATCTCGTTTTAGAGAGACCAATTAATATTAATTCAATTAAGAAAATTGATAAGAATGTTTCATCATTTTTAGAAAAGATTTATAAAATTAAAAGAAATATTAAAGATAATGAGAAAATATTAATTGATGGTAAAAATTTAGAAAGCTTAGATATATTCTTTAATTGTCCTTGGAATGAATCAATTCCCCTTAAAGAAAATGGAGAAAATATAATATTAAAAGATAATAATATAGATGAATATATTTATTTAGTTTTTAAAAATTTATTAATTGATGGTGTAAAAGATATAATAAAAGCTTTTATTGAAGGATTTAATAAAGTTTTTAATATAAAATTATTAAAATCATTTTTATCAAATGAAATAGAAGATTTTATTTGTGGAAGTGAAAACACAGAAAAAAATTCAAATGAAAATGAAATTTGGTCATATGAAAATTTAACATTAAATATAATTCCAATGCATGGTTTAAATAAAAATAGTTTAGTTTACAAAGGATTAATTGACATTTTATTAAATATGAATAAAAAAGAAAGAAAAATGTTTTTATTATTTGTTACTGGAAGTCCAAGATTACCAATTGGTGGTTTTAAAAATTTATATCCAAAATTAACTGTTGTTCAATCACAAACTGAATTTAATGGAATTAATAATCCTGATTTACATTTACCTTCTGTTATGACTTGTCAAAATTATTTGAAAATTCCTAATTATTCTTCTATTGATATATTAAAGAAAAAATTATATATTGCTATTGAAGAAGGAAGAGATGCTTTTCATTTAAGTTAATTTTTTGAATTTTAATAAGATTTATTTTATTTTTATATATCTTTTCTTTTCATATAAAAATTTTTATTTTTTTTTATTTTTTCAAATTTATTTTTATGGTTAAATAATGGATATATTATAAAAAATACATAATTATTATAATTATAAAAAAAGGTATTTTTTTCTTTATTTATATATAATAAAATATTAAAATTTATTTTCCTTTTCTCCTATGCATATATCTTCTTTTTTTTGGTTTATCTTTTTTAACAACTCTTGCATCATTTTTTGCATCAAAAAGTGCTTTTGTAATATTTTCATTTTTAAATTGTTCATCTTTTAATAAATTATTCAATTTATTAACTTGATCAGGTGTTAAAAAGCTACTTCTTTTAATAGAATATTCATTTAATTTAGTATATATTTTTTTTTTATGAAATTTTTCTTTATTTAATAACTTCCTTTTCTTATTTAAATATTTTTTTTCCATTTTTTTTTCAACATCATCTTCATCATCTCTATCATCATCATCATAAATAATATCTAATTTTTTAGCATTTAAATCATACCATTGTTTCTCTTTATTTTCTTTTTTAATTTTAAAATTCTCTCTTTCAATTTCTTTAGCATATTCAAATAAACTTTTAATTCTTTCAATTTGATTTAAACTCAAAGTTTTCATAGAAAATTCTTTATAATGTAAATCAATCATAATTCTTTTATATAAACCTAATTCTTTTTCACTAATTAAAGAAGTAACTCTTCCATTATTTTTTGCTCTTGCCGTTCTCCCACTTCTATGAACAAAAATTTTAGTTTCTAAAGGAATATGATAATGAATAACTAAATCAACAAATGGAATATCAAGTCCTCTCGCACCGATATCAGTACAAAATAAAATTGCATTTTTATTATTTGTAAATTTATCTAAATTCTTCATTCTAATATTTTGTTGCATTTTCGAATGTAAAATTGAACATTTAAATTCATTAAAGTAACTAAATATTGAATGTAATTTTTTCGTATGTGAAATTGAATTTGTAAAAATTATTATTTTTGAATTTATATTTTCTTTTAAAATATAATATAAATAATAATCTTTTATTGAGGTTTCACATTTATAACAATCAATTTTCATTTTTGAAGGAAGAATTGATGGTTGATTTTCTTCTAATATTGGTTCACCTTTATTTATTTTTTTTTCTTTTTCTTCTTCTGTTTCTAATAAATTTTGACCTGATTTTAATTTAATGTATATTAATTTGTTATAGAATTTTAAATTTTTAATTAAATTTTGAAATTGTTGTTGTTCTATTGATAAATTGGATTTATTTTTATTTTTTTTATTATTTTTTTTATTATCTTCAAATCTATTAATTGAATCTATTGTAGCAGAACATAAAATTGTTCTCATTCCAACTTTATTTTCAAATTCTATTTTTTCATCATTTTCTTTATTTTTTTCCTCATGAATTTTTTTTATATTTAAATTACCTTTATTATTTTTTTTCATTTTATTTTTTTTTTCATTTCCTTCATTTTCACTTTTATTATTATCTTCTTCTTCATTTTCTTCTTCTTCTTCTTCATTTTCATATTCAATTTCATCAAAATCAAAATTAGCATTTTCATCTACTAAATCCATAGGATCAATAGTTTCAATATTATCAATATTTGTTCCTAATAATTTAGCTAATTTTTCATTTTCAATAATATCATTTTCTTTATTAATATTACCTCCAATATTTTTTATTTTTTCTTTAACATTATTTTTCTTCTCATCATTATTTCCTTTAATTTCAATTCTATTATAAATATGTTGAAAAATATTTTTTAATTCTTTAAAATGACCAGTTTGTGTCATTCGATCAGCTTCATCAATAACTAAAAATTTTAAATATTTTATATTTTCTAATAATTGACTTTCTTCATTTTCAATAATTTCCCATAATCTTCCTGGAGTTGCAATAATAATTTCAGGAGATTTTTTATTTAAAATTTTTAATTGTTTCGGTTTTGCGAATCCTCCTAAAATATTAGCAATTGAAATATTATAATCTATTTTATTACTTTTTTTATCTTTTATAATATTTTCAATATGATTTTTAACTTGAACTCCTAATTCATGTGTTGGAACAATTATTAATGAAACTGGAGATATTTTTTTTATCATTTTTGGATTTCTTTCATAAAAATTATATATGTAATTTAATATTGGAATTAAGTAACATAAAGTTTTTCCTTCTCCTGTTCTTGCTTGGACTATTAAATCTACTTTTGCTGATGTGTATATTAAAACTCTTTTTTGTATTTCTGTTGGTGTTTCAAAAAGTGATGATATGTTTTTATTTATGTCTATATTTAAATTATATGGAGACCAGTTTGTTTCTTCAAATGATTCATTATTATTATTTTCTTCATTTTCTTCCATTTTTTTTTTGGAATGATAAACTAATTTTTTTTTATTTATTTAATTCAATTTATTTATGGTTTATTTTTAATTGATTTAAATAATGAATTTTTATTTTGTATTATTAATATAATTAATACTAAATTAAATATTATTAAAATCAAAAATCAAAACGATTAATGGATAATAGTATTCTATCTGAAAAATCACTTACAGATTCAAGAAATCAAAAATTTAATAGTAAAGAAGAAGAATTTGAATTTTATAAAAATAATTATAAAATAATGGAAAAAAATTTACTTCAATGTGAAACAAAAATCAAAACTTTAGAAACTTCAAATAAAAAACTACAACAATTAATGAATGAAAATGCAAGAGGTGGAAATAATACATCAGTACAATTTTTTCTTCCTTCAGAATTTAAAAAATTATGGGAAAATTTAACAGAAACTGAATTATTAGCACCATTTGATAATTTTCTAAATAATTATATTTTCATTGCAAATATATGTCAAGATTTAACTATAATAACATATAATGAAACAAAAGAAATTATTGAAAAAAAAGTTGATTCTTTATTAATTTGTTTAGGAGTTAAACCAGATTCTAATGAACAAAGATTACAAATTATTTCTAAATTCATTCCTTTTTTTCAAGAACATTTTTTAGAAATTTTCCAATTAAATAAAGATAATATTCAACATATAAAAAATCAATTAATTAAAATTAGTAATTTATATACTTTTGATTTTGATAAAAATGATTTAGAAAAAGCAATTAATGATAGACAATTTGATATCTTATTAGATGGATTATTTGGTTTATGTTTACATATGTTATTACATGAACCACTTTTAACTTTTAATATAGTTCAATATGAAAAAAGAATAATTAATTATTATTATTATGATAAAAAGGAATTTCAATCAATTGAAGGTTTTGGTAATGAAAAAACACCTTGTTTAATTATTTTACCTCCTCCAGTTTTAAGAAATTCTTTTCCTTTTAATGGAATGAAGGCTGCTGTTTATTTAATTGAGAATCCTAATCAAGAAATGATTAATCAATGTGATTTCTTTAAAAAAGAAAAAGATGCTAAAAATGAAAATCTTAAAAAAGAAAGAAAAAGTGTTACTGAGAAGAAAAATATTAATAAAAAAAATGATAATAAAGATAATTTAAATAATGATAAAGAAAATATTAAAATTGAATTATTTAAAACACCTATTTCACTTATGAAGGATAATATTAAAACTATTGATATTGATAATGATGTGAAATTAAATGATAATGAAATAGAAATGAAGAAAAAGTTAAAAATTGATATGATTACTAATCAAAAAAATGAAAAAGAGAATTTAAAAAAAACTAATAATATAATTAATTTAGATTTAATTTCAAATGATTCTGAAAAAGATATTGATAATAGAAAAGATATTATATTAAAAGCACAGAAACTTTTAGAAAAAGAGGAAGAAAAAAATCAACAAACTCAAAAAATTGAAACTCCTTCAAATAAAAAAATATATGAATATAATATTTATGAAGAAAATCCAAATGATAAAAAAATTGATCCTTCATATAATAATTATATTAAAAATACTTCAAATTTATTAAATAGTGAAAGAGTTAAAAAAAATAATATTTTTGAAAAACAATCTTTATCTGCAAAAGAAGATGTCAAAATTAAACAAACTTTAACTCCAAATTATACAAAAGATAAAATAATATTTAAATATAGTAATTATGAAAATAAAAATAAATCGAATAATATTCCTGTTAATCAATTATATTCTAAATATACAAATCAAAATATTAATGATATAAATAATAATAATATAAATAATAATAATAATATTGGAAAATATAGTATGCCTAATTTTAATTTTGAAAAAAATAAAAATATAAAAAAAAGAGAATCAAATTATAATAATAATAATTCAATTAATAATACTAAATTTGTAAATAGTTATCATCAAAAAGAAGATTCTTTAAAAGATAAAAATGATTATTATCAACTTTTTAATACAATTCCTTATAATTATGGAAAATTTGAAAATAATACTAATATTCAAAAGTTAAAAGAATTACATAAAAAATATTCTGATTTTGGTGTATTTAATGATAATAATTACTATTTAAATTATAATTTTAATAATAATGATAATTATCTTGCTAGTGTAAGAGAAATATATCAAAAAGGGAATAATAATAATAATGAAAATTATAAAAAAGATTATTTAAAAAATTTAAATATTAATAATAATATTAATAATAGTAACAATTATAATTTTAATAAAATTGGAATTGATTTATTAAAAAGAAAATATAATATCTATTCAGAAAATGAAAATCAAAATAAATTTCAATCATATTCATTTAATTATTAATTTTATTTATTTATTATGAAATATTGTAAATTAAATAGATAAAAAAAATTAATTTTTTTAAATAAATAAAATAACTAAACACTACTATTTTCCCTTATTTTTTCAATAAAATATTGAATTAAAAAATACCATTTAAGAATTAATTCCTCATTTTCACTTGTGAAAACTAATAAACTTTCATTATCTTGTATAACATAATTAAAGTTTTTATTTTCAATAGCATCTAAAAAATTAATAACAAAAGAATTATTATTTTTTTTATTTAAACCTAATTTATTACAAATAATAATATGATGTATACTTTTATTATTAATATTCATTTTAGCATAATTAACTTTAGATATTTGTGAAAAAGATAAAGAACAAATTGGATTTAACTCTCTTAAAAATTGTTCTTTACTTTTATAATATTTAAAATATTTTGATGTTAATAAACAAAATTTATATGAATACATTTTTGGTTTTCTTGAATTGTATTCATAATTAATTAATTTTTTTAATTCACTATTAAATAATATTTGATTTTCATTATTTAAAACTTCATCATTATCAATATTAATTGGAATAATTGTACCAATTGGCATTTTTTGTAATTGTTTTTCTATATTTTTAATTTCTTTTTTATTTAGAGGTTCAAATTGTTCTAAATTTTTTTTTACTTCTTTATACATTTTTTTTTCATGATTTGTTAAATTAGTGTTATTTTCATCTATACCAAAATCTATTTTTGTAATATTAGAATTCATTATTTTTTTTATGAAGGAATTTTCAAATTGAAAATGTTCAACTCTTCCTGTTAATAAGTTTCCACTTATTTCATTATTATATGATGGAACTATTGAAGATACATTTTGGGAATTTATTTCAATATTTTTTTCATTTATAAATTTTTTGTTCTGTTTTAATATATTATTTGCTTGATTGTTGATGATTTGAATATTTTCATAATTAGTATTTTTATTTTTGTTATTATTATTTATAATATTATTATTAATATTTGTAATATTATTATTTTTAATATTTGTAATATTTTCATTATTATTATTAATACTATTTTTAATATTTTTAATATTATTATTTTTTATATTTGTAATATTTTCATTATTATTATTAGATTTGTTTTTATTATTTTCATTAATATTATTAATATTAATATTATTTTGCTTTGTTTTTATTTCAGTTGTTTTAATTTCTTTTTTATTGTCAATAATATTGTTTTCAAAATTATTTGAAGTTGATTTAAAATTTGTTTCATTATAATTTCCATCATTTGTTTTAACAATATTAATTTCTTCTATTATTCCTAATTGAGGTTTTATGTCTTTATCATCATTTATTTCAATTTTCCCAATTTTTTCATCATTTAAACTTAAAGTACTTTCATTTTTTTTTTTATCTTCTCTATTTGTTTCATGTCCTTCAGTAGTCAATTGATCATTAATTAAATTTTTTCCTCCTTTTAATTTATCATTTTTATCTTGATTTAAATTTTCATTTTTTTCACCATTTTGAATAATAATATTCTTTTTTTCTTTATTTTTAATATCATTTCCATTATCAACATTATTTACTATATTATTTTCATTTTCAATATTATTATTATCAAATTGTATTTCAGTTTGTTCTTTTTGAGATTCATTTCTACAATTTTTACAATTAAGTGCTCCCATAATTAAATTAAAACATTTAATAAAATAAATTAATAATTAATAATAATAAAACTTATTAAAAATCTATTTGAAATAATAAAGGATCCTCAGGAGGAGGAACAGGAAGAAACATTGAATCAATAAATAAAAAATCATTATTAATTTTTTCAAAGCAATTTTTTAATAATTGATTTTTATCATTAGTTAATTCTATTTTATCATTATTATTATTATCATAACTATTTATATTTATATTTGAATTTTGATTTACATCTATTTCATTAACATCTTTATAATTCTCTTGATTATTTTCATCATTTCCTACTAAAATTTCTTCTGGTTTTCCTTTTACTCCAGTATACTCTAAATTTTTTTCATTTTCATTTTTCATTTTATTTTTATCAATCATATCATTTGGTATATCCTCTAAATTAATTTTTTGATTATCATTTTTATTCTCAGTTTCAAATAAAAACCAAATAGTTTTATTTTCTCTAGAATTAAGTACAATTTCATTTTTATTAGGATCAATTTGTTTAATATCAATAGGATGAAAATTTTTACAATCTTTAATAATAAAATCATGATTAGCTAAAGCATTAATATCTAATCTTGAATTTGGATTATATTGTAACATACCATTTATAAAACTAATAACTTCTTTACTCAATTTTATATTATTTGGAATTTTATAATCACCATAATTAATTTTTTTCATTAAATCATTATAAGTATGTGCATTATAAGGTGGAGTTCCAATTAACATTTCATAACAAATTGTTCCTAAAGACCAAATATCAGCTTTTTGATCATAACCAAAACTATTATTATTATCTATTTTCATCATTTTTTTTAATATTTGAGGATCCATATACATTGGACTTCCTAAAATACTTTCTGCTAAAGTATCATTTTCTAAATATCTTGCAAAACCTAAATCAATTATTTTAATTTGTGAATTGAAATAATTTAAATTTGTGAAATCTTCATTTGATTTAAAATTAATTAAAATATTATCTAATTTTATATCTCTATGTAAAATTTTCATATTATGAAGATAACGTAATCCATTAACTATTTGTCTCATGAAATATTGAACTAAATCTTCAGGAAATGGCTTTTTATTCATTATTTTATATTTTTGTAAACAATTTGATAAAGTACCACCATTGCAATAATCAAATATTAGAAAATAACAATTAAATGTTTCTTTTGTTTCATATAGTTTTATTATATTTGGGTGATCTATACTTTTTAATATGTGTAATTCGTTATTAAAATATTGTTTTATTTTTTTATTTAATAATGCTTCTTTTAGAATCCTTTTTGATGCATATAATTTGTCACTTCCATTTTTTTTTACTAAGAATACTTCGGAAAATGCCCCTTTTCCTATTTTACTTTCTATGGTATAATCCCCAAGCATTTTATATAATTTATTTTTTATTTATATTTTTTTTATATTCTTTTTTTAAATTTGTAATTTAATTTTAAAGAATAAAATAATTATGAACTGGAAATTTATTTTTCTTATTTTAAATTTTTCATTTATTAATTCTCAAAATGATTATTCTAAACAATTATGTATGATGAATTTTGTAGGTGATAATAAATGTAATAATGTTGAATCTAGTGATTCTAATTTTAAATGTTGTCAAATTGATGCAAGAATAAATTCATATAGTATTAGTTTTTGTAGTTATCTTCAATGGAAATTGAAAGATGCTTTAGATGATGAGAAAGATAGATTAAAAACTTTTTATAATGCAAAAAGCATAAAAATTAAATGTAATGGAAATTATTTAAATTTGTCTATTTTTATTATATTGCTTGATTTTATTTTGTTTTAATTATATATAAATAAAAAAATATATTTTTTTATTTTAATATTTATTTATTTTTTTTTAAAATTTATAAATAATTATTTTATCTTTATTGTTTAAGCAAAACAGTAATACATTTAAAAAATATCAAACACTTCTAAAAAACCAATTAAAAAAAATATAAAAAACAATATTAAATATTATAATAATAAAAAAAAATAATCCAAAACAACTTAATTTACTATCATGGAAATCCAAAGCATGATTATAATTTTCCCTTAAATTAAATTTAGTTTTATTATCTAAATTAAAAACAAAGCTTCTTAAAATAGGGTCATTTTGCCAGCAGCCGTCTTTTTTCCAACTAAAAGGAGTATATCCTCAACATTGGCTTCCATTAACTTCTACAAAAGTAATTGTTGTCCCTTTCTCATCACATTTGAAATGAAATACTGAAGCAGCTTCTCCATCAATGGTAGCCTTATATAAAAGTTCATATGTTATTTTTGCATTAATGTTAATATTTAGTGAAAAAAATTTAAAATCTTCTTCTCTGGTAATAAGACTATAATTGTTTGGATTTAATGATATATATCCTTTATCCAAAAAATTATTTAGATCTTTTTGTATTATAAAATATTTAGATGAATCTAACAAATCATATATTAATTTTTAATAAAATTATCTCTTTTGATATTAATTATTTTATTGTTTTCTACCATATATATTACTCTTCCTATGAAATGTTTTATTCTTAGTACATTGAGTTTAGTCAATATATTTTTTTCAAATGTAGCTGCCATTATATTGTTATCTTTATTATCAAATGTAACAATAACTTGTTTATTTTCTGAATTTATCAATTTTAAACATTTGTTTCAACTACAACTATATTATTATTTTTCTCTTTTTCTTCTTCTTTGCCATCTGAATCTTTTTTTTTGTATCTTTTTTTGAATTATCTGCTTTTTTATTTAAGTCCTTTTCTTTAGATTCATCATCATTATTTTTATTATCAACTAAAAATAATGAATTATCCAAAGATTATAAGATTCATAAATCTTCCAAAGTTTTTTGTTCTTTTGTCTTTAAATTAACAAACACTAAATACATATATATTTAATATTGATAATCCCATTCCTAAATACAATTATATTTCAAAATTTAATAAAAAGAAGAATATTTTTAAAATTTTAAGATATATAATATTATTTCAAATTTGATACTTTATTATTAAATATATTTAATAGGATACAAGATTACTTTTTGTATCATTATTATTTTTTTTTAAACTATTATATATTTTATTTATTTAAAATTGTAAATAATCAAAAAAAATAATTTTTAATTTATTTTATCTATTTTTTTTTTATGGATTTATTTCTTTGAAACAAATAAATTTATTAATTAATATTTTTTATATTCAAATAGTTTCATTTTTTAAAATGAAAATTCTAAATAAGCTTCATTGTCAAATAAATTTAAATGCTTATTTGACTTAAAAGTTTGTTTTATTATAGATGTACAATAATTATTTATAATTGTTCCTTAATGTTTGAATGTTGTTTCAAAAATAGAAACCAATTCAACAATTTTTATTCTATCTTCTATTTCATATTTATTAAAAATATTAATATCAACAAAAATTTTCCATCTAATTCTTAAAATAAATAATATTCAATAATTATAATATTTTCTGTTCTTTTTTCTCTTCCTATTAATATTAATTCAAAAAAAATTTAAATTTTATTTTAATTTAAAAAATAAATTTTATTTATCCTCATATTAATGATATAAATTATAATTTTTCTTTTATTTTCATAAATTTTATATACAAATTTTTTGATAATTATACAAAAAATATTTATAATTAAAAAAGATTATAAAAATTTGAAGGAATTCATTTATTTTATATGAATAATTTTTTGTTAAGAAGATAATATGAAAAATAATATTATCCTTTAAAAAACGAATGGCTATTCTTATATAGAATTTTTAAAAAATTTAAATTCATTAAAGTATTCAAAAAAAAGGGGTATTAAGATTAAAAAATTTTATATTATATAATTTATTTTTTATTAAACATTCATTATGTCATTAAAAAATATAAAATTAAAAGAATAAAACCTATTTAATTAAATGTAAAATTTTTTAAACAAATAATTTCAAATTATTTTTCAATATTTTTTGTTAATAAAAATTTATAATTTATACTTGAATATCTAAATCATTTTTATATTTGACGATTTTTTTGTGGTATGTCTGTTGTAATGGAATGAAATATTATTGTTTAATGTAAATATTAACAATATATTTTTTTGATTATCATCTCATTAAATGTTATAATTAATTGTTAGAGAATTTTCCCTAATAAATTCCATTCGAACATTATATAATTTAATATTTCTTATCTATATCAATTTGAAAATTTTTTTCTATAAATTTATAATTTATTTAATTAAAAGTAAATAAATAATAATACATTTATAATTTAAATTATAATGACGATTTAAATTGTATTTAATATTATTAATTGCCATATTCTATAAATCTAAAAACTTTTCTTTTTATTTTTAAAATTTCTTTTGTTTCAAAAATTCCAATTGAATATTTATTCTACCGAAAAAATCAATTAATGTAATAAAAGAAAATTGTTTAAAAAATAATTTGTTTAAATTAACATTAGGTGATCTTATTCAAAAATAGTTATATTTTAAAATCAATTTTAAAATAAATTCATGTTTTGATGATTTTGTAAAAATTGAAGAAATTTGTAATATTTATTTTAAATTAAAAATTATATTTCTGAATTATTTATAATAGTACTATTTATAGTTATTATAAATTTATTAGAAACATTATTTAATATTATTATATCTTTAATAAGAATTAAAATATAAATAGAAAACTATATATTAAATATTACAAATATAATAAAATACATTTAAATATTAGATAAGTAATCAGGAAAATATTTTAAGTTCATACCTAGTTTTATATATAAATATATTTAATTAAATTTTCATTATTTAATATTTAATGATTGTTATTTCATCTAAATATTAGTGAAAATTAT
>JAJJLH010002621.1:0-16797 GCA_023806865.1 Isotricha sp. YL-2021a | reverse complement strand
TATTTTTAATTAATCTTAATTAACAATTTACAATAACATAAAATTATATTTTCACAATTTAAAAATTATTAATGAAAAATATTTTTTAATATATGTGATTATAATTTTTTCTATGTTTTTAATTTAATTACTTTTGAGATTATTCAAATTATTGAAGATGGATTATTATATATTTTAACTCTAAAATTTTTAATTAATTATGGAAATGAAAAAAAAAATAATATAATTAGAATAATATCAATTTTATATTATTATTACATTTTTATTTTTTTAAAAATTTATTGATGTAAATTTTTTTGAATAATAATATCATTAATTTTTTAATAAATGTAAAAAAAATATTTAAAAAATTTTTTGATTTTTTAGAATTAAAAATTTGTTATTTGTTACTTTTTCAATTAATAATTTCCTTATTTTTCATGATTCAAAAATGGATTAAAATAATAAAATAAAGAATGATATTGAAAAAATTTAAATAAAAATAAAATATTAAAACCTTAGGGATATGATGATTTTAAATTAAAAATATTTAATAATATAAAAAATTAATATCTTTTATTTTAAAAATTCAATATTTTTCATATTTCTTTTTATTTCCATATACATATGTACATTAAATAAATAAAAATTTTTTATTTTTTTAATAAAATTTTATTTAAAAAATGTATTTTATAATTTTAAAATTAATGATTTTAATGGAATTTAGATAATTAATTATTAAATTTTTTTATCAAAAATTTTAAATAAAAATAAATTAAATGTATGTATTAAATATAGGTAGGAATGGGAAAATTATTAAAAACATCTTATAAATGATTAAAAATAAAACATTTTAATATTGATTTCATAATATATATGATTTTTTAATATTTTTAAACTCAATAATTATATATTTTTAACATCTTGATGATTATATTAAATAATAATTAATATTTGTTAAAAATAAAAAAGTTCATTTTTTCTATTTTCAAAAATGGAATATTTACCTTTAAAACAAAAATATATGAAAATTAATGAAGAAATTTCAAGCATATATGAGCTTTTAACTAAATTTCATGAAAATGTTTCAAAAATAAAAAATAACAAATTAAAAAATGAAATTCAAAATTTTAAGTCCAATTTTGAATGCTATTATAATAGATTTATAGGATTGAAAAGATTTTCAATTCCTGTGTTTGGAAAAATTAGTTCAGGAAAATCAACTTTATTAAATTATATTTTAAATTTACATGGAATATTTGAAACCAATTATAATATATCAACTAAATTTATATGTATAATTAGACATAATCCTAATTTAGAAATTGGTCCTAAAATTTATAATGTTTCAGTAAGTGAAAGAGGAGAATTCATTAAAGATGGAAAAAAAATAAAATTATATAATTTCGAAAAAGATGATGAAAAAATAGGAGATATTAGAGATATAATTGAAGAAAGAAATCATTATCTTGGAAATTTAGATTTTAAAGATAGTAATTGGAAAAAATATTTTATGATTTTAGAGACAAATATTCCTTTATTCAATGATTATAATTATAGATATTCAGATCTCTTTGAATTTATGGATGTTCCAGGATTAAATGAATTTTCAAGTGAAAATGATATTAGTGAACATTTTTATTATAAAGAATTAATTCCATTTTTTATTTATAATGTTGGATTTTCTCTTTTTATTTTTGATGCAGAAAAACAAGAAAGTGTTGATTCATTATCAATTATAAATAATATAATGTTTCAATATTTTAATAATGACCCAAATCAATTAAAAAATTCAATTTTTATTTTAAATAAAATAGATAAAGTTGTTAATCCAAAAGAAGAATTAAATAATTTTAAAAAAATTCTTAATGAAAATTTAAATTGTCATATTGAAAAAAATGGATTTTTTATTGGATTGAGTGCATTATTACTTTTTCTAAGAAGATTTAAATATGAAAGTTTTATTGATTATTTATTATGTATTATAGAAGAATTTAATAATACTGAAAATATTAATATAGAGGAATATATAATACAAAAAATGTCAAAAGATTTCAATATTTCAATAGAAGAGGATCTTAATATTGATGATGATGATGAATTAGAAGAAGAAGAAAATAATTTAATTAAACAAAAAAATTTTTTAGAAATAATAAATAATAATGCAGTTAAAAAAGGATTAAAAGGAGAATTAACTATTAATAATTATAATTATTATAATGATTATTTTATAACCTATTCCCATAATAAAAAAAATGAAGAATTAGGAGATCAACATTTGAATTTTACATCTTTATTGACTAAAAGTGTTAATAATACAATAAAAGAATATTTAGATAATTATCAAGATGAAAATTTAAAAAATAAATTAATGAAAGAATTAGGATTAACACAGGAAGATTTTAAAAAAGTAGATATAAAAGAGAGTTCAATTTCTTTAATAGTTGATCCTTTATCACATATTCAATCACTTCAAACTATTATTGATTCTTTATATAAAATTGAACCTAATGAGAATTATATCATTGATTTACAAAAAAAATGTAATGAAACATTATTAGATATAAAAGAAAAAAAATTAAGAATTCCATTATTTGGGGAATATTCAAGTGGAAAATCATCTTTATTAAATACAATAATTGGTTATGATTTTAATATAATTCCAATAGATACAAAAGTATGTACAAATATTGCATTAATAATTAAATATACAAAAGATAAATCTAATATTTCATTATTTCATACATTTTTAGAAAAAACTTCACAAAATTTTTATTTTTTTAAATCTGATAAAGAATCATTAGCAGAAGATTCAAAAACTATAAATTTAATATTATATTTATTAAATGATTTATATTTCAAATACCCAAATAATGAAACATTTCAACAAAATATTTTTACATTTTTAAAAAATCTTAAAAAAATAGATGTTCAAGATAGAATTTATTGTATTAGCTATTTAATAAAAGTATTAAATGATGATATCCCTTTGGATTTGATTGATGATTTTGATTTAAAAAAAGTTTTTGAAAATTTATTATCAAATATAAATCAAAATAATTCAAGTGAAAATAGTGATTTTTATAAAAGAGCTTTTTTTATTTTAAATATTCCTATTGAAGCATTTGATTTAATGAATATTCCAGATGATTTCAAAGAAAAAATAGAATTATTAGATTTTCCAGGTTTAGATTCTAATAATAATATTTTTGAATCAGAAGTTCTTGAACATCTTCTTTATTTTTCAGATGGATTTATTTTTGTTAATAAAGGAAATTCTATAATGGAATTAGAAAAAGTAAATAATTTAATTAAAATAATTAATCTGATTAATGAAAATAAAAATAATGAATTTAGTTTTAAATCTTGTTTATTTGTTTTAAATAGATGCGATGAAGTAGAAATTAATATTGAAGAAAGTAAAAAAGAATATGAAAAAATATTTCAAATTAATTCTAGAGAAAAAACTTTGATAGAAATGATGGATATGTCAAATAAATTAAAAGATTTAGATAATATTAATATAACTAAATTTTCAAATAAATTATATTCAGAATTTAAAAGTTTTATGAATAAATTAAGTGATTTTGATAATTATATAAAAAATTATGAAATTAAAATTGATAAAAAATATGAAGGAAAAAAATATTTAATGTTTTTAAAAAAAAAAGTTTATGGAGATGTTTGTTCAATTTCTTCAGAAAAATATAAAATTTTTAAAAATCAACAAATTGATATTACGAAATATCAACAACATTTTAAATTATTTTTAAAAGATGAAGAAAATAAACCTATTATTTGTGATATTATTAAAATGTATTTATTTATGAAAAATTCTTTATATGAATCAAAATTTTATGAAAAATCAAATGCAAAAGATTTTTTTGAAAAATTTCATAATCAATTATTAGTAACAAAATTATTTTCTGAAGAATCTTTAAAAAAAGTTGTAAAAAATTATATTATAGAAACAAAGAATATTTTTCAACTTATTAATTTCAATATTAATAATAAGAAAAGTGGATTAAATTTTGAAAAAAAAGATTTTGAAAATGCAGAAAAAAATTTAAATGAAAAGAATAAAAAATATAAAATTATTTTTGATAAAGAAATTGATGATAAATATCAACTTATGGAAAAAGAATATGATATTTTAATCAAAAATTTTAAAGATGGAAATTTCAAAAGTTATGAAAAATCAATAGAAGAAACTGCAAACAAAATAAATAAAATAAAAGAAGAATTACAAAATAATCTAAATGAAACATTTAAAAAATTTACCGAAGAATTAATAAAAGAATTAAAATTTATAGCAGAAAGAATAAAAGAACTAGAAATTCAAAAAGAAAAAAATGCAAATAATATTAATATGTTTGAATCAGTTAATAATGCAGAAAAAAATACATTTGGAACTTTAGGAGTGATTGTATTATCACCTTTACTTTTAACTGGTTGGAGTTTAACTAATGAAGCGACTCGTCCTATTGGTTTAGTTGCGTTAGGTTTTGAAATATATGGTTTAACTTTTGTTACTTCAACTATGGCTGCTGCAACAGGTGGGATTGCTCTTGGTGTAGCAGGATTAATTCATACAGGATTTAGTTTATATAAAAATATTACAGCAAAAGGAAAATATATAGAATTAATAGAGAAACAAAAAGAAGAATTAAAAAATTCTTCTTCTGATATTAAAAAAAAATTACATAAAAATATTGAAACAAATAAAAAGCAAATTGAATCAGCAGTGAGAAATTTTGAAAGAATATTTTTTTCCAAAAATAAAGGATTAATAAATAATAAAGAGGAATGGAAAAAAATATTTGATAAATTTTTAGAATTAGCTTTAAGTTTAGGGTTATTGAATAAAAATTAAATCAAATATTAAATATTTGAGGATTAAATATTTTATTTATTTCTTAAAATCCATTATCATAAATATTTTTCATTTCTTTTATCATTTTTTCCAAATAAATAATTAAACCTTCAATTTTTAATAAATTCATTTTTTCATTTTATTATTTTTTTATTTTTATTGTATTTTTCATTTATAAAATTTTAATCAAATATATTAAAAAATCAAATATATTAAAAAATCAAATATACTTTAAAAAAACATAAAAGATTTAATGAAAAATACAATATATTTATTATTAAAATGAAGATATTGAAATAATAATTTTTTGAAGGTATATATTAATTAAAAATTATATTTTATTTATTTTTGGATATAATATAATAAATAAAAAATATTTTATTTGATGATATAGTTAAAATTATTAATTTTTTTTTTTTTAAAATTTTATTTTTTGCATTTGCAAAATGGGGATTGGGGATTAGGCCCAATCCCCATTAGCAATCCTATTCAAATTCTAAAATATTTTTATTTTATTTTAGATTATAAATTCTTTTATTAATATTTGGTAAAATTATTTATCTATAAATATTCATTTTTTTATGTTTTATTTATCATTTGTCCTTTCTGTTTCTCCTTCATCATCTGTTCCTTCTCCATTTTCATTAATTGACTTTAATTCTATATTGTCACTAAACATTTTTGATACAATTTCATGGAGTTTTATTCTTAATTTTTCTTTATTTGTCAATATACTAAATTTTTCTAAAAAAGATTTTGAATAAGCAGCTACTACAATTTTAATATTTGGTTCTTTTTTAAAGTCATCTATTGATTTTGACAATGAAAGAGGTGGATAATGTTCTAAAATATAAAAGATAAAATTTGTTGGTTCATTTTTTTCTGCATTATATTTTGTATTTATTTCTTTTGCAATATTTTCATAAAGATTATCATCCAAATCACTTCTAAAATATTCTTGATTAACATTTTTGCTTTCTTCAGAATATTTTTTTAATAAATTGAATTTATTTTTGAAATCTCCATATTTTTTTCTTAATTCTTCATCATCATATGATATCGAGATAATATATGTATATAAAACTTGCATTATTTCTAATATAGATGGCAAATAATCATTATTATCTCCTAATCTATATAAAATATCAAAATCATTTAAATATTGAATTTCATCTTTATGCCTAATTAAATTTACAATTGTTTGATAAAGCTCAATAATTTGATTTATATATTTTTCATCATTATTATTTTTATCATATATCTCTTTAATTTTTAAAGATATATCGTTTATTTTTATTTTATTTAGACATATATTATTACCATTAATTAATTCTGAAATTTTTTGATCTTTCTTTAATTCATCATTATGTGAAATTAAATTGTCTATTAATTTTAGACTTAATTGAAATAATTCAAATGAAATTTTTTTTTTTTCTTTAAAAATATCATTTAAATGAGTTATTCCTTCATTATAAAAAAATTCTGCAATTTTGATAATTAACTGTTCTTGAAAAAAATTCTCTAAACTATATTTTGAAATAAAATTTAAAATATAAAAAATATCAATTTTAGAAATTTTATTAAAATAATCAGATGTTTTTTCTTTGATTATATATTCTAATTTTTTTTTTGAATTGATAAGATTATATAAACGAAATAATATATTCACAATATGAATATTATTTTCTTTTATTTCAAATTCACTAATATAATTCTCAATTAGATTAATGAACCTATCAATTTCTTCTTCTGGCATTTCTTTAAGATTATTGGAAGAAAAAAATTCTTTTTTTTTAATAATAATTTCAGAATATTTTTTTTTCTCTTCTTCATTCATATTATTTATTATTTTCGTTTCTTCAATTCTTTTTTTTTCCTTTTCCAAATCTTCATTAGTTAAGAGTTGATTTTTTTTCTTTATACAAATCTTTTTGGATTTTCCTTCAGATAATTGTTCTGCTGTAACATGTAACAATAAATGTTCATCTATAGCAAAAGTAATTTCAATTTTAGAATCAATGGATTTTTTAGGTATAATTTCTAAAATAAAATCCCCTAACAAAACATTGTCTTTAGTAAATTTATTTTCTCCTTCAAAAACCATTATTTTTACAGAAGATTGATAGTCAGTCATGGGATGAAATATTTTTTTTTTTTTACAAGGAATATATGAATTTCTCTTAAGAATAACTTCTAATTTATCATCTATTCCTGCCTTAACACCGATATTTAAAGGAATCACATCTATTAAATGTAAAGAATCTAAATAAGGGGATTTATTAAATAATGTTTCTCCTCTTAAAGCAGCTCCAATTGCTACTGTTTCATCTGGATTAAAAGATGTAATAGGTTTTTTTCCAAAATATTTTTCTACAAAATTAATTATAACTGGCATCCTTGTTGCACCTCCTATTAAAATAATATAATCAATTTTAGATTTATTATAAGAATCACTTTTTTTTTTCTCTTTTGCATCTTTAAAAAGATCATCTAATATTTTTGTTATATCATTTAAAAACTTTTGACATTCATTTTCTAATTCATTTCTAGTTATTTCTAAAGATATATTTTCTTTATTATAAAAATTTGATAAATTTAAAACACTCTTTTCTTGATTTGTTAAATTCATTTTTACAAATTCACATTTTGACTTGATTTTTTCTTTTTGACTTTTAAGTATTTCATCTAAATTTTTTAAATTTCTAAAACTTTCCATTTCCCTTATTCTTTTTTCTACATATTCACAGAATATAGTATCTACATCATTTCCACCTAGCTTTGTATCTCCATTAACACAAATAACATCTATTATTCCCTCTTCTATTGTTAGAAGTGAAACATCAAAAGTTCCTCCTCCTAAATCAAATATTATCAACTTTTTTTCTCCTTGGTCTAAAATTTTATCAAAACTAAAAGCCATTGATGCAGCAGTAGGCTCATTTATTAAAATAACATCTTCAAATCCAGCCATATTTGCAGCTGTCATTGTTGCTTCTTTTTGGGAAGTATTAAAATAATGTGGAACTGCTACTACTGCTTTAGTTATAGTTTTGCCATTTAAAAATTTTTCCGCATCAGCTTTCAATTTTTTTAAAATATAACAAGAAATTGTCTCTGGATTAACTGTAAATTTTGAATAATTAATATCAATTTCAATTCCAATTTTATCTTTTTCTTGTTTAATTAATTTAAAAGGCCAATCTTTTTTAAATTTTTCTACTTCTTCTGAATTATAATTTAGACCAATTACCCGTTTTATTGAATAAATAGTTCTTTTTGAATATTGTTTCAAAAAGATTTTTGCATCTAGGCCAACACAATAACTATTTTGGTCAAAAAAATGTACTATAGAAGGTGTTGTCCTTTCTCCATAATCATTTTGAATTACTTCTACTTTATATTTATCCCAAATGGCAATACAAGAATTAGTTGTACCCAGATCTATACCAACAACTACTTCATTTTCAGTCATTTTTATATTTTTAGATATATCAATTTTAAAAAATAATAATTTAAATATAGTTAATCTCCATATGAACTAATTAATATTCATAAAGTATTAATCATTAAAATATTATTCTATTAAAAAGAAATAAATCAGTCATTAATTTAATTATTTTATTTTTAAATAACTATTTTAAAAATAAAATTCCTGATTTCAAATTCTAAAAATATGAATGAAAAATTAATTTAAAATGTCTAAATTAACTGAATTAATTGATAAATTTATTTATAATACCTTATTCAGGGAAGAGAACATTAATTCATATGATTCATTTATAAATATCTCAATCAAATATATTATATTTTTACTATTTCATATGTTTTTATTGGGTAAAGTCCATTTTTGAGATTATTTCTATTTCTTATTCAAACATTTTTTTATATTTTTTTTAACCAGTAAATCTCTAATTTTTAATCAAACTAGAAAGAGATTTTAATATTATTAAATTAATTTTATAGTTCTTTTTAATTTGTGGATTAAAAAGGAAATCTTACATTTAAAAGGCATCTTTTTTATTTGTTTCAAAAAACAAAATATTTAGTTTAATTAAGATTAAAATCAATAAAATTATTATTTGACAGCTTCTCGGAAGATTTTGATAACAGAAATCCATGGAAAAGTGTGGAGAATCAATAATTATTGTTACTTTTGCAGACAGAAAGGCGAAAGAAACCATGAAAGAAAGGGTGGTGATTCTGACTGTATTGTTGTTGCTGGCTGCTGGCATGAAGGGGCAGGTGGTGATAAACGAAATCCAAGTGGCAAACGTGGATATGTTTATCGATCCCTCGTTCAACTACGGCAGTTGGGTGGAACTGTACAACCCAACGGGGGATACCATCTCGCTTTCTGGCATGAAGCTACGCCACACCAACACAGAAGGCAAGGTAAACGAGCAGAAGCTAACAGAAATACACGGAAAACTGCTGCCAAAGGGGTATGCCGTGTTGTGGTTCGACCATAACAGCAAGGACGGTTATTACGGCAATACGGCCTCCGCACAAATACCATTTAAAATGGACGAAGAAGGCGGCCTAGTAGAATTGCTAACATCGAGGAACGTGCTACAGGATGCCGTAAGCTATCCGCCTGCCATAACGCGTTGCTCGTATGCTCGAATCTCCGACGGCTATAAGCTTTGGGGCGTAACATCGACACCCAGCCCGAGGCGGACGAATGCCAACAGCCCATTTGCAGAAGAAAGACTCACAATGCCGGAGACCGACCGGAAAGGCGGTGTGTTCTCGGAGCCGCTCACACTTCACGTAAACATCCCCACGGGCACTACATTATATTATACTACAGATGGTGCCACGCCCGAGCCAAGCAAAAGCCTCACGTCAGAAACCGGCGTCTTCAATATAAACGAGACTTGTCTGCTACGCTTTATGCTCGCACAGGAGGGATATCTGAATAGCCCCGTCACAACGCGGTCGTTCATCAAGAAAAATCATGACTACTACCTGCCCGTGGTGAGCGTTACCACACATCCCGACAATCTGTTTGGCGATTCAATTGGCCTATACGTGCAAGGCGTAAACGGCAGAACCGGCAACAATAAGGGAAAGCCCATGAACCAGAATATGGACTGGGAACGACCAGTTAATGTGGAGTATTTTGTTCCCGACCATCAGACCGGTCAATGGCAGGAAGCGCTGAACCAAGGTGCGCTGTTCAGCATCTTTGGCGGATGGACACGCTTTAACGACGGTGACGAGATTTTTCAGTACAAACCATCGTTTAAACTGAAGGCTGATAAGATGTGCGAGGGACTGAACTTCTACCCCTACCCTGTCTTTGCAGAGAAACCCTATATCAAAACCAAAACCCTGCTGGTACGAAACGGTGGACAAGACCAACACGGACGAATATGGGATGCTGTAATACAGGAACTGCTCATCAGCAGCGGCATATACCTTGACTGCCAGGCAGCACAGCCAGCGCACATCTTTCTGGACGGTCTTCCACTGGGCATGTTTAATCTGCGCGAGGCCAGCAACCGCCAATACGCCTACAGCAACTACGGCATAGGAAGCGATGAGGTGGACCAATGGGAGAACGAGTTCAACGTGAAGGCCGGAACCAATGCCATTTACTCAAAATGGCAGACGCTCTGCCAAAAGTTAGCCGAAAATCCTACGGAAGCCAACTGGAAAGAAGTATGTAAGGTTGTTGATGTGGATGAGTACTGCAACTATATGGCGGCGGAAATCTATATGGGAAATCTGGACTGGCTAAGGGGCAGTCTGAAGAATATAAAGGGGTTCCGATGCAATAAGGACGACGGCAAGATTCACGTGGTGGTGTTCGACTTGGACGGCTGTTTTGGAGACACCGACATGATTGAACAGATATACAAGAAAGGAAGCGGGAAGCAAATAACAATCTTCAAGAACATGCTGAAGTACCCGCCCTTCCGTCAGCAGTTCATAGATGCTTATTGTATGATGGGCGGCAGCGTATTCCTGCCAGAAAGATGCGTTCCCATGGTCCGTCAATGGGAGAAGAATATCACCCCTGCCCTATCATGGGAAGGCAATGAACCGCACACCCGTGCCGACCGTCTCTGCAACGCACTTACCGATCGGGAGAATCAGCACGAGAAGCGCATCAGCAGCCTACGAAACCAGTTTGGACTGAGAAAAGAGATGAGCGCCATTATAGAAAGCACTACCCCTTTGGCACGTATCCTACTGAACGAACAAGAAATTCCCACCTCGTACTTCTCAGGCACGCTTTTTGAGAAGGCTGAGCTAAAGGCTGTGATTCCCGAAGGTTACGAATTCTTAGGCTGGCAGGTGAACGGCAACACCGTATCCACAGACACCACGCTGAACGCAATGACTTACGCCGCCATGAATCCGCACATCACCTTAGCCCTGAAACGCAGTAGCAGCATAAGCCCCATCAGGATAAACGAAGTAAGCTCTGTAAACGATATCTACATCAGTGATTACCAAAAGAAAAGCGACTGGATAGAACTCTACAATACCACCGATGAACCTATCGACTTAACCGGCTCCTACCTTAGCGACAACCTCAATAAGCCACAAAAATACCAACTCTCAACTTTCAACTCTCAACTTTCAACTCTCATCATTCCCCCGCACGGCTACAGCATTGTGTGGTGCGATGATAAAGAACCCATCAGTCAACTGCACGCTGGATTTAAATTAGAGAATGCCGACAGCGCCTACATCAGCATTCATGCTGCCGATGATTCCTGGAGTGACAGCCTATGGTATCAGGCTCAAGGCCGATGGCAAAGCTATGGCAGATACCCCGACGGAACGGATAACCTGGCTCTCTTCGACCGCATCACCATTGGTCAGCCTAACCACATCAACACCCACACCGTAGTCAGCAAGCCTGATTGGGAAACTGACGTCAAATCCGTAAGCCTGCCGCAGCACCGCCAGATTGCAAGCATACAATACTATAACCTAGCGGGCCAGCGCATCAGCGGGCCCACAGATGCAAGCATAGTTATCCGTCGCATTGTTTATGACGACGGCACCGTTGAAAGTAAGAAGATGTTTAAATAAGTGAAGCCTAAAGATTTACTCCCCAATTGAATGACGATATTCCAAAAGCTTGTTTTGGTAATCGGCAAAAGCATCGGTTCGTTTGTCACAAGCCTGCTGATAAAGGAGCTGGGCCTGCAGAAGGTCTGACATCTTAGACGTTCCCGCATTATAATAATTACGATTCAGGCGGAGGTTCTCCTGCGCCTGCTCAATGCTACGCTGGGCAAGAAGCAACTGCTGGTAAGACTCCTGTACGTTGTTCCAAGCGTTCTGCATACGAATTTGCAAGAGCCGGGAGTTGTCCTGCAACTGGTCCTCGGCTTTCTGCTGCTCTATCTTCTTGCGCTTGATGGCGTGCGAGCCGCCCCACCAGTCGGAAATGGGAACGTTAACTGTTGCGAAGACAAGGCCAAAAGAACGGTCGTTATCTAGCAGATTATGATAGTTATATCCAAAGCCAACACCAACAGTGGGCAGGTTCTCACCTACAGCTAGCTTGCGTTGCAACTTAGCGGCCTCCACCTGCTTGCCCAAGAGTTGGTACTCGGGGAGGGATTGAACAGTTGAAAGTTGAAAGTTGAAAGTTGAACGTTGAGAGTTAGGTGATTCTTCAGAATGTACCGTGTAGTCGATGACGAAAGTGGTGTCACGAAGGCCGCAGTATTGCGAGAGTAGCATTCGCACAAGAGAAGTGGCGTTCTCCACTTTCAACCTCTGGCTGGCAATCTCGTTCTCGCGCAGCTGGACCTGCAACATATCGTTGGGCATAGCTACTCCGGCACGGACGGCCACATCCACATCCTTATGAATATCCCCTAGCAACTGCTCGGCGGCCTGAATTGTTTTCAGTTTCTCCTGCACGGAAGCCAACTGCCAAAAGTATTGCTCGGCGGTCTTCTCTACCTCGTTCTCCGAAAGTTCCAACTGCAACTTGCTTACATCCTCACCTACCTTAGCCAGACGATTGCCGTTGACAATCTGTCCGCCAGCAAAGACGGGCTGCACGGCAGATACAGTTCCAATAACTCCCTTCTTGAGCATGGTGATGGAGGTAGGAGTTGCCAGCGCCGCAAGTGCAGAAGCAGGCAGCACCTGGGCCAAATCCTGTACGGCCTGAGGCGAGAGCATCTCGCCAGGATTGACAGTCATCTTGGCCATATCCTTGGTGGCATTGAACCATACACCGGCAGCACTGACGTTAGGGAAATACTTGGTGAATGCCTCCTTACGCTGCTGCTTGGCAGCCTCTATGCCAAGTTGGGCTTTACGGATAGCAATATTGTTCTGGCGGGCAGAATCCAGAATCTGCTCCAGCGTATATTTGGGCTGTGCTGCGACGGTTCCGTAGCAAACACTAACAGCTATAATGGCGAATATCTTTCTCATATTTCTTTTAAACGTTAACGATAACGATAACGAAAACCGTATTGGGTAACTTTTATTTTTCACTTTTGACTTACCTTCCAATAAATAACGGGCAACATTGTCACTACCATGATAAGCGAGCCGATACCTCCGGCAAAGATGGTAACACCCACTGGCATCCAGAAACTAGACTGGGCAATAATCATGGGCACTACACCCACTGCTGTGGTGGCCGTGGTAAGGAAGATGGGCACCATTCGGCGCTTGCCGGCATCGTAGGCAGCTTTCTTAACTGCCTGATTGTAGGCTTTACGATCCACAGTCCAATCACCATGCTCATCCACATACTTCTTTATCAGGTCGATGGCGTGTTCGAAGATGAGAATCTCGTTACGCATAATCATACCCATCAGCGTGATAAGGCCGAAGATGGAAGTCAAGCCCAAGGCGCGGTTCATCAAGCCCAAACCTATCAGCGCGCCCGGAATCAACAAGGCCAGTGCCACCATACATATCATGGTAATACCGTACTTCTTGAAGTTGAACAGCAAGAAGAAGAACACAATAATCATGGCTATGGTAATACCAGCATAAATCTGCGGCATAGCCTCGGCGCCATTCTCCAACTCGCCGCCCACCTCTGAGCGCACACCTTGCGGAAGAAGAATTTCCTTCTTCATGATTTTGGCAATCTTTTTCTCGATAGGTGTTGTGTATACGCCCTGCTCAAAATGTGCCGTTACGGTGATGCAACGCTCGCCTCCACGGTGCACAATACGACTCTCGGTCCAGCGGGGCTTCACATCGGCAATCTGACGCAAGGGGATGGTGGTATTCTTCTGGCTAAATGCTGTAGAGGTCATCGTAACGGGGGTGGCAATACCCAAATTCTCAATATCGGAGAACGTCATATCGGCATCATCTTTAACGACGATGGGCACCTCGTAATTCCCCTCCCACAACTGCCCCACGCGCAAATCGCTGGAAGTAGCACTCAAAGCTAGCTCGGCCGTAGCCCTGCTTACGCCTAACTGGGCTGAAGTTACAGGGTTGAGCTGCACACTGACTATGGGGAATGGCTGCAAGTAGTCGGTATGAACCCATTCCAACTCGGGGAACTGGCGCATACGCTTTACCAATCTTTCCGCTACAATGTGCAGGGAGTCTATATTCTCGCCATAGAAACGGTATTCCAGTTCGGGAACCCTCATATAATCCAGTCTTTTGAACATGACGTAAGCATTGGGGAATGCCTCGCCTAAACGGGGTTGATAGTCAGAAAGGAGGTCGAGTGTGGCACTATTCGACTTTGTATTCACAATAAACTGAGCATAATTCTTGCCTGCTATCTGAGGTGCATAACAATCCATGAAGCGAGGCGAAGAACAGCCTATGAAACTGGTGATGTTGGTAATGCGCTTATCTTTAGCAAGGACGCTTTGTACAGAATCTGCCACTGCGCGGGTTTCTGCCAAGCCTTTTCCGTCAGGCAGATATATCTCCACAGCAAACTGGTCGCGATCGGCAAACGGGAAAAGTCTAATCTTAAGTGTAGGAACGATAAGCAGCGAAAGGACAATCACAGCTATGCCTCCGCCAATGGTTATCCAGGGGAAGCGGAATGTGAAATCAAGCACATGGTTGTATGTCTTCTGCACAAAGTTGGTAATGGCATTGCCACCAGTACTAACCTTCCCGGGCTTGATGATACGCACTTCCAGGAAGGGAATCACAGTAACAGCCAGTAGCAGGGAAACCATCAGGTTGATGGTAATGGTCATGGGGAAATAATACAGGGCATCCAGAAACATTCCCTTCAGCGTTGCCAGGAAGGGGAAGAAAATGGCACAGATGCAAACAGTAGCCAGCATCATGGGCATAAAGTACTGACGTGCCGACGCAATGGCAGCCACCTTAGGCTCGTAGCCTTTTCCCAGATACTCCAGATAACCGTCGATAACCACAATGGAGTTATCCACTATCATTCCCAGCACTACAATGAGTGCCGCCAGCGTGATGATGTTCAGTTCGATGCCCATCATATACATAATGGAAACGCTGACAAATGTACTGATAGGAATGGTAGCCGAAGCAACAATGGCCGACCTGATAGGGAACAACACCATCATAACCAGAATAATGATGACCATAGAGATGAGCAAGTCACGAAGGAAATCATGCACACTCTTGGCAACGACCTTGGGCTTGTCGGCAATACGGGTAACATTTACGTCGGAAGGCAATTCGTTCTGGCGGAAAGCCTTCAGTACCTTGTCAACCTCACGTCCATACTGAATCACATTATTGCCTGGCGACATTTCCATAGAAAGCAATACGCAAGGATGTCCGTCCTGATTGATATAGCTGTTATCACAGTCATACTCCCTAACCACACGGGCCACATCTCTCACACGAGCCACCTTGCCGGTAGCTGGGTCGGAAAAGATAATTTGATTGGCTATCTCCTCTTCTGTATTTTCTATAGCCTCTACATGTATGGGTATCTGCTGGTCATCATCGCTGAGACTGCCACTTGTGGTGATAAGGCCCTGCGCCTGCAAACGTGTGAAAAGCAACTGCTGACCAATTCCGTATGCCTGCAAGCGCTGACGGTCAACGTATAGCGAAATCTGTTCTTTCTGCTCGCCAAAGAGTTTTACGTTGGCTACAGAGGGGATGCGTCGCAAGCGGTCGCTCAGATTATCGCTGTACTCTTTCAGCTCACGATAACTGCGTTGCTCACTCTCAATGGCAATCAGCAAGGCAGAGGTATTACCAAAGTCATCGTTCACGATAACACCCAAGACACCTTTTGGTAAGGTCAGCTTGAAAGTATTGATTCCGTGCTTAATCTTGCTCCATACCTCTTCTTTATTATTTACATCATCGTTCAACTCAACCATCACTATACACAAACTATTCTGCGATGTGGTAGTGGTCTTAACACGATTAACTTCTCCGAATGTAAACAGATAGCGCTCCAACGGACGGGCTACCTGCAATTCTACTTCCTCACTGGTGGCACCTGGATAAACAGCCACTACCACTCCCTGACGAATAGTAACCTGTGGAAATTCATCTTTTGGCATTTCATACATGCCCATGATGCCCAACACAAACAGGATACCAATGATGAGCAAGGATATAGGATAGTGTTCTAATGGCCATGCCAGCCAATTCTGCATTTTAGTTTGCATAATTTTAACTATCAACTGTCAACTATTAACTGTCAACTAAAAAATGACCTTCGTTCCTTCACTCAACTTCTGATATCCCTCCGTAACAATACACTGGTCTACACTGATACCCGAAGTAATAACAATCCTATTACCCATGGTCTCGCCAATGGTTACGTCTGTACGATGCGCCTTATTGTATTCATCTATCGACCATACAAACAACTTGCCGCTGGCTTTCTTCTGGACAGCTGTTACAGGAACCGTTAACAAAGCCACGTCTGATGTTTGCTGCGATGCCGGAGTAAACGTAACAGAAGCAACCATTCCAGGAAGTAGCTGACGACCTGTGTTGACAACATTTATACGAAT
>JAJJLH010002620.1:0-16808 GCA_023806865.1 Isotricha sp. YL-2021a | reverse complement strand
TTTTTAATTAGTTAAAAAATATAAAAAAATTGATTTTTTAATTATGATTATAAACAATAAACCTATATTTTCAAAAATTTAAAAGTTTTCAAAAAATGTAAATAAATAAATTTGTTAATTCAAATTTTATTTATATTAATGAATAAATAATTTAATTTATCTTACTCTTAATTTCAAAATTATTTAAATAAATAAATAGATAACTTTATAATTTAGATAAGTGATTGATATTGAATATTCAATAATCTTATTTTTTATCAAAAGATATTAATTTATATTTATTTGAAGACTTTTTATTTTTAGCTGAACTATATTTAAAAATATCTGGTAAAAAATTTTTTTTATGATTTCTATTTTCAATAGTCTCATAATTCGAGGATATAAAACTATTTTTAATATCTCCTTTATTATTATATTTATTAAAATTAATTGAATTCCATTTTTCATTTTTTATACCTTCATTCATGTCATCGTTCATTTTATCATATAAATGAATCAAATTATTTTTATTTATTTTTAATACATTAATACTTTCTCTTTTTGTTTTGACCTTAAAAGGAGTCATACTATTAATATTTAAAGTCTTAGTTGATGAGCTTTTAATCATTTTAACTTTTTTTTTCAATTTATTATAACATATATAATCAAAATTTTTAAAATCCTCATTAATATCATTAAAAGAACTAAATTCCTTTAAATGATTAATTTCTTTTTCAAATAAATTTTTATTTTTTTTACTATACATATTATATTTTGGAATAATAGGAGATTCCATATCAAAATCCTTTAATTTCATAAAATTAAATCCATGAAAAAATTCATGATTTTTAACATCTAAAGCATCATTAACATATCCTAATCTTTTCTCAGGATCAAATTCAACTAATTGTTCAACTAAATCAGCTAAAATTAAAGAATATCCCCTTTCAACAAATGATTTTTTAAAATCAATAGCATTATTATAATCATAAACTTCATCCATAACTAATTCATAAATAACAACACCAATTGAATAAAAATCAGAAATAAGATTTATATTTCCTTCTGGTGCAATATAAAATTTTGTTCCTGCATATTTTAAATTATCACTTATTTCATTTTCTTTTAAAGAAAGACCAAAATCACATAAATGAATATAACCTTTATCATCAAATAATAAATTTTCTGGTTTAATATCTCTATGAATAATATTTTTTGAATGAATATATTCTATTGTTATAATTATACATCCTAATATGAATTTTATTTCTTTTTCATTAAAAATTCTACCATTCATTAAATAATATCTTAAATCTCCTCCTCCTAAAAAATCCATTATTAAATATAAGTTATTTTGATCTTGGAATGAACAATATAAATTTGATATTAAGGGAAAGTAAATTTTTGATAATGTATTTCTCTCATTATATACTAAGTCAATTGAACCTTTGTTAATTATTAAAGATTTCGGTATTTCTTTTATTGCAAATACTTTTCCTGTTTTTAGAAATTTTGATTTGTAAACTATTGAAAATCCTCCTGCTCCGTATATTATTTGTTTTTTAAAATCATTTATTGTTATTTGATGTTTTTCTATTACTTGTAAATGTGTTTTTATAGATATTTCTCCCATTTATATATTTTCTTTATTTCTTTTTTCTTTTTCTATTTAATAAAAAATTATTTGCTTAATCAATTATTTTTTTAATATTTTTTCTTTTTTTAAATTATATTTGGAAAATTAATTTTAAAAATCATATTTTTAATATATTTTAAAATTTATATGTTTAAAAATTAATTATGAAAAATAAAAAAAATGAATGATGAAAAACAATTTTTTATGATTAAAAAAGGAGATAATATATTTAATTGGAAAGATGTTGATAGTGAAATGATATTTTATAATTATAATAATATTGATAACTTCCCTTTTATTATAAATTTTCCACATTCAAATAATCATATTCCTCAATATAATAATTTCATAAACGAAGAAGAAAATAAAGGAGAAATAAATGAAAATGAAGATGAAAAATTTAAAAAGAAAAATTTTAATATTGATGAATTTTGTAAATATTTAAAAAAAAAGAGAGAGATAAATATAATATATCCAAAAGAAAATTTAGAAAATTATCTAAATAATAAATTAAAAACTCAAGATGAAAATTCAAAAAAACCAAATTATTTAAATATTTCTAAACCTTTAATTCCATATAAAAATGAATCAAAAATAATAAATGATGAGGAAGAAGAAGATGAAAATGTTGATAAATTAATTATGCAATTAAATACGGTAAATGATGTTCAAAATAAAAATAAAATTATTAAAAAATTAATTTTAGGAAGAAAAAAATTACATAGAGAAAGATTAGAAAAATTCTATATTAAATTATCAAAATTTTTTAATGAAAAAATTGAAGATATTAAGGATTGGGTTTCTTTAGAAGAAAAATTAATAACAATTGATAATTTAAGTTATAGTATTTGTAGAGAAATAGATATATATATTAAAGTACATCAATCAGGAAAAATCCAATTAGAAAATGATTTTTCTAAAAACTTTTTAAGAGTTCATTTTATTGGTTCAATTAAAGTAAAAATGAATGACTTTAATTTAGCTTTGAAAAATTATAAGTAAGAATATTTATTATTATATTTAGTACTTATTATTCAAAAAAGAATATAAAAAATGTCTTAATTAAATGTGATCCATATATTGAAAATCAAAATATTATATTTTTAAAGAATAAACTTTGTATTAAATTATTAGATATATTTCAAAAAAATAAAATAATAATTACAGAAGATAAAATGAATAGTATTTTTGGAATAATTCAAGCAAATGATAATATTAATAATACAACTTTAGAAAAAGAATTTTCAGATGCACTTCTTAATATAGGAACAAATCAAAAAAAGAAAAATAATAATTTAGAATCAGAATATTCAAGTTTAATGAAAAAAAAGCCAATTTTTAAAATAAATAATCCTCAAGAAGACCAAGATGTAAAACAAGATAATTTTGATTTTTATTCAAATATAGATGAAAAAGATTCAAACTTTATAATTAATATTGATGAAACAAAAGAAAATAATTTTGAAGAAGAAAAGAAAATACCAATATACACAGAACCAATAAAAAGTAATCATTATTGTATAAAACAATTTTCTTTTGATGACTTTGTATTAAAATATTCAAATTAAAACATCATAAATAAAAAAATTCAAAAAAAAAAAAAAATAGAAATCAAAAAAAAAAAAAAAATAAATTTAATTAAATAATATATTGTATGATAATTTACTTTTTTTAAATTATTATTAAAAAAATTAAAATTCAATAATTATTAAAAGAGTTGATTTCATGAATGATAACATTCAAATGACTCCAGAATATAGTTTAAAAATTCTTTCATTAGGAGAAACTGGAGTTGGAAAAACTAGTATAATAAGTATGTATGCTGAAAATAATTTTTTTCCTAATCAACAACCTACAATTGGAATAGATTTTAAAATAAAAAATTTAAAGTATAAAAATCAACAACTCAAAATTTTACTTTGGGATACTGCAGGACAAGAAAGATTTAGAAAAATAACTAATCAATATTATAATAGTGCAGATGGAATTTTTTTAGTTTATGATGTTACTAAAAATGAAACTTTTGAACAAATTTCTTATTGGATTAATGAAATGAATAATAAAATTGATAAAAATAAAATTGGTATTATTTTAGTTGGAAATAAAATTGATTTAAATGAAAAAAGAGAAGTTTCAATTGAACAAGCACAAAAAATTGCAGAATGTTTTAATATTCCTTATATTGAAACTTCTGCTTCAAAATGTGAAAATATTAATGAATGTTTTAATTTGTTAATTGAAGAAATTTTTAGAAAAAAAGGTATTAATGAGAAAAAAAATGAATTAAATGATGAAAATAAAGAAAAAGATGATAAAATTAATTTAAATAATGAAAATAATAATATAATTAAAACAAATAAAAAATGTTGTTATAATTAGGAAAATATACTTTCATTTTTAACTTTTTTTTTTTAATTTTATATTATGTTTAAAACATTATTAATAAAAATTAAATTATTTAATTTAGAAGTTTCAATTAAATAATTTAAATAAAATGTCAAAAGATGATAAATTAAAAACAATTGAAATTGAAGAAGAAGAAAATAAAAAATTATTCGAGAAATTAATAGACAATAATGATAATGTAATGAAAAAATTAGAAGAAGAATATAATGATTATAAAGATAATTTAAAAGAAATTTATCCAGGAAATAAATTAACAAGGGATATATATTGCAAATTAATTGCATTAATACAAAATAAAAATGATAATTTATTAAATCCAGAAGAACAAAATGAAAGAGTTAAAAAAATATTAAAAGATTTTTTTACAAAAGAAGATGATATTCCAAAAATTATGAAATTATATCCAGATACTTTACAATATAAAGGAATGAAAGATTTAGAATTTAGAAATAAGCCAGAACAAGTAAAAGATGATTTAACAAATTTTTATATTCAAAAATATTTTAGATTAAATAATATTAGAGAAAAAATATTAACAAAAGCAAATCAAATTTTAAACTTTAAAGATTTTAATGAAAAATTTCAAATAAATAAAGATTATAAAATTGGTAAAATTAATACAGAACTTGATTTAACTTTAAAAAGAATTATTCGTCTTTTAAATAAAGAAGATAAAACAACAAAAGATTTTGAATATTATTTAAAACATTTTAAAGTAAAAAGAATTGATTCAATTTTTTTAAAAAAAGAACAAGATACAATTCATTATTCTTTAAGAAAAGATGATTTTGAAGTATATTTTAGAGAAAAAACTTATAGAAATAAAATTGCTCTTCATTTAAAAGCTTTTAAACCAAATATTACATATTGTCCTATTAAAAATGGAATGGAAATTTATAAAAATTCCAAAATTGTATTAAATAATATATTTAAAAAAAGTTATGAAAATCAAATTAAAACAATTAAATCAATTTATAAATCAGAAAAACAAAGATGTGCTTCAAATGATATAAAATTATTTAAAGATTATTTCAAAGCAAAATATACTTTTTATTATAGAATGAAAAATGAATATGAAGGAGAAAAAACAAAATATAATTTTACTTATGATATTTTTTATCCTCCTTTAGTTATTTCTTTAAATAGTGAAATAAGACCTTATTTAAAAGAACTTTGTGAATATTTTAATATACCTTTTGATTTAAGTATTGATAAAGGAAGAGCTTTTTCTTATAGTATTAATGTATTTTATCCAGGATATTTTAATCAACAAACAAAAAATTTCAAATTTAATTCTTATGAATTAACTTTTAATGAAATTATATCTGGAGAATTAAAATCAAATGAGAATGCAGATATTAATTTAGAAACAAAAACAACAGAAATTTTAAGAAATAAATATGATGTTCAAAAAGGATTTTTAGTAAATGGAGATAATAAATTTTTAAATGATTCATTAAAGCATACTTCATTTAAAAGTGATGTTTATATTAAAAGTGCACATTGGACTATTTGTATTTGTTTATACCCTGAAATTGATATTAAATATATTCATCAAATGAGAATTTTAAATGAAATTGGTTATGTTGATTCTAATTTCAAATATATTTTAGAAATTATTGAAAAAGTTGATTTAAGTACTTTAAATAGATTAGTTGAAGATTATACTATGAATACTTCAAATAAAATTAAAAGTACTATTAAATTAATTAGTTCTAAAAAAGAAGAAAATGAATATAGTCAATTAAGAGAATTAGTAGCTGAAATTATTGAAAATGATGATGCACAAAAAGGAAATAAAATTAAATCTAGTTTATTAAATCCTCATGATGAATATACAGATAGAATTGATTCTGATTTATTAAAATATTTAATGACACTTAGATTTTTAAAATTAAGAGATTTTAAATTTTATATTTTGAATTTATTAAATTATTTTAGATATGTACAAAAAAGAATTGTTATTGATTCATATAAAATAGAAAATAGAACATGGAAAAAAAATGAAGATTTAAATAATTTAACTGAAATTTTAAGTAGAACAATACCAAATGAACATAATGTACCAAAAAATTTAATTGTAACTCAACCATTAAGTGAATTTAGTAAAACAAATCCAATAATTCCTTCATTAGAAAGAATAATTGATAGTAAAAAAAATGATGATCCATATAATAAAAGTTACTTTGAAGAAATAGATGAATATGTTGAATATTCAGATAAATTAATAAGAATAAAAGATGCAAAGGGAAATTATATAATTTATGAAGCAACATTAAGTGATATGAAACAATTAGAAGATGAATTTTGTAAAATTGGAACATACTATATTCAAAAAAAAGAAAAATTAATTGTTGATACTGATAAAGTACCAAATCCCTTTATTGATAGAACTCAAGTAATACTTGATTTATTTTTAAGTGAATTTGATTATTTATATGCTAAATTTGAATTCGTTTCAGAATTAATGACAATATATGATAATACAACTGATATATATCAACAAAAACATTTAATGAAACAAATAACAAATGTAATGGCAAAAAGACCAATTTTAGATTTAAATTATCATTATTTTACTGCAAGTTATATGATTGAAGTTGAATTATTAAGAAAAAAAGCAGCATTTATACATATATTAATTGATTATCAAAAAAAAATGGAAATTAATGAAAATAAACAATTATATGATACTATTGATAAATATTATTGGTTATTAGGAGAATCTGCTTTAGAAATTATACAACATGTTAGATTTGATAGAAATGATATTGAATTAATTAAACAAGTAATGGAAATTAAAAAACAAAAAAAATTAAAAGATATGAATGATGAAGAAAAAGAAGCTTTTAAAGAAATTGATGATTTTATTGAATTATTTACTAAACTTCAAGAAGAAAAAAAATTAGAAAATGAATTAAATTTAGAATTGGATAATAATAGTAAAATATTAAATTTTGATGATTCAAATAAAAATGATTCAATAAATTCAGATAAAAGTGATTCAAAACAAGAAGAAAAAAAAAATGAAAAAGTAAAAGAAATGAATTTTAAAATACAAACATTATTAAGATATCTTAGAAAATTATTTAGTATTGCTTTAACAGGAGGAGATGATAATTTTTTAGATAATAAAACTGAAGATTTAATAAGAAGTGAAGATGAAATAACCCAATCATTAAAAGAGAGTTTATTACAATCAATTAATGAAAGTGAAGCTGAAAAAAAGAAAAAACCTCAAAATAATTATTCATATTCAATATCAAATACATCTTTAGATTTATTAAATTATCAAATTCGTTCTTTATTAAATATACCAAATCCCTTTTTAGAAAATAAACATTTGGATTACATAGAAAAAAATCCTCAAGTAATATCATCATTAAATAAAGAAATTAATTTTATAAGATTTGAAGAAGGATTTCCACATAAATTTTTCGAACAAGATGATCCAAATTCAAAAGGAAATGAAATAGAATTTTTTGAATCATTATCAGAAATTTCTGATATATATGATTTAATAAAACAAGCAACAAGTGTTTTTATGGATCAATTTATATTTGAAAATTCAATTAGTTCTGAAGGATTAGAAATTTCTCTTTTTGATTATTTAATTGAAGAATGGGAAAATTTTAAAGATTATATAAGTGGAAAAAAAAGTTCAACTGAATTTGAAAAATTATATTATTTACAAAATACAATAATTGATAATTATCATTCATTTATTTATTCACTTAAAAATTTAACTGCTATTTTAAGTTCTCCAATTGATAGAATTCCACCTGAAATTTTTGTTTATTTACCAAATCAACTTCTTGAAAGAAGTGATTTTGAAAATATTGAATTTATTAAACAAGCAGAACCAAAAGATCCAACTCAAATAGAGAATTTAATTTTAGAAGATTTAGAAAAAAGTTTAATAAATATTTTAATGAATGATTTTAAAAGTGGTTGGGTTGATTTTAAAAATCAAGTTGATGAATTACAAATTTATTGTAATGCTATTGAAGTTACTAGAATGAAACAATTAGTTTTTAATTTAATTGTTAAAAATACTTTATTAAGTGGAATTTATGAAAAGCAAAAAAAAGATTTTTTAAATACTAATGAAAATATTTTAACTATGAGAGATACTGTTGGTATGATTCCTTATACTGATAGTGATGCTAAGAAAAATAATTATTTAGAAAGATATAATAATGAAATTAAAATATTAAGGAAAAAAAATCATAATATCATTCCTAAATTTTTTATTGAAGAATTTGATCCTTCTTTAGTAACTTGTGTTTTTTTTAAAGATATGATTTCTGTTCAAACTGATTTTTTTGAAAATGGATTAAATGAATTAAAAACTTTATCATCATATGAATATATGAATTTTTATCTTTTATTAATTGCAATTCAACATAATTATATTTTATTTTTTGATAGTCAAAAATATATAAATGAATTGAATTTATATAAAAATCAAGGTATTGTAGTAAGAACAAATCCAAGTTTTAATGTTCAAGCTTTTATAAATAATCCAAAAACAAATAAAAATGAAGCAGCAGCTTTACATGATTTAGAAAAAAAAGTAGAGGAAATTAATAATAAATTATCAAGAGATTATTTCTATTATATAAATAAGAAAAAAATAAAAAATAGAAGTAATATATTAAGTCGATATAATATATTTGTTGAATCAAAAGTAAAATTTTTAAAAAAACCACCAATTATAAAATATATTTGTTCAAGACATGAAAGATTACTTTTAATAAATGCATATATTCAAGTTATTAATTTAGAAGTATTTTTAGATAGTATAAATTTACAAGCTTGTAAATTTTCAACTCATTTAAGAAATTTAATAAAAACTATACCAAAAGAATATAATATTTTTGAAATTAATGAAATGAATTTTTTAGATAATTGTAAAAAAACTTTAGAAAGTACAACACCAAATAAAAACTTTTGGTATTTTCATGATAGATCACATCCTTTTAATAAATTTTATATTCCTTCAAATTTAGAAATTTTAAGATTAAATGAAAGAACTGATGAAGATGAATTATATCATTATAGTAAATATAATTCATTTGGTTTTAATGAAGAAGTTTTAAATCCAAAATTTTTTTATCAATTTAAAGATTTTTATCGAAGTCCAATTTTATGTAATAGATTAGAAGATAGTAGAAATAAATTTTTTGAACAAGCATTTTCTTATCAATCTAATATTTTCTTATTTTTAAAACTTTGTTCTTTCTTTCTTAATTTTATTAATTTGAAATTTATTGATATTTGCCTTACACAAAATCCAATGGAAATTATTGATATTATATCTCAAGTTGATAAAGGAGATGATTTCTGGGGAGATAAAAAAATAAATCTTCCTCAATTTGATGAAGAAAAAAGAATTCCTTTAAATATAGTAGAAAAAATAATTGATACACAGAAAAATTATTTAAATTTAAGAATCAATTTTGATAGAATGAAAATTGATTTAGAAGAAGTTGTAAGAAATTTACAAAAATATTTAGAATCACCTAAAAAATTAGTTAAGTATATTGATCAAAATTTAAATTATAGAATTTATCATTGGTATCATATTTTTAATATTGCTAGGGAATTATCTTTAAAAAAAGATGATATAAATGCTTTTGAATTTTTAAGTAAGTTAATTAGAGATAATTTCCTTTATGGGAAAAGGGATTATTTTAAAAGTGTTGATTGTTTATTTGAATGTCATATTGAAGAAAATGAATTATATAATAAGTATTATAATGATTTATTTTATCAATATATGCATTATGAAGATAATAATTTGAAATTATTTAAATTAAAAGATACTAATTATTTCCCTCCTGATAATAATTTTGCTTTAATACAAACACAAAATTTATTATTTAATGATAATATAAAATATTTCTTTCCTTTTATTTCAGAAAATAAAATTGCAGAAGTTAGAAATTTAAATTTTAAAATAACATCAATGACAAAAAATTATTTAATATACATTGAAAAATCTTCATTGAATTCAGATTTAATTGATTTAGACATTGAAAAAATAAATTTCTTAAAATATTATATTAAATTAACAGAATTTAAATATAAATTTATGATATTATGTGATTCAAATTATATTCCAATAACATCAAAAAAATTTGATTTAGTTGAAAAATATATTAAATCATATCATAATAGAATTAATCTTGATTGGATTGAAAAATCTTCAACAAGTGATCCAAATGATATTGAAGATGAAGATAAACAAAATTCTGATGATGAATCATCTTCTTCTGAAAATGAAAAAGAAGAAGATGAAATAAAAGTAAAAAGAAAAAATGAAAAGAAAATTACTAAAAAAATTGATAAAGTTTTTGATAATAAAAGAGAAAATAATTTAAAAATGAAAAATAGTATTATTGTCGAAACATTTTTAAAAGAAGCAAATAATAATTTAAATGCTTTTTACATAGAAGTAAGATATAAAATAATGATGAAAGCAATTAATTGTTTCCAAAAAGAAAATAATGCTTTTAAAGAATTATTTTCATCAGAAAGAAATGATTTAGATATAAATCATTTTAAAAATAAATTCTCAAGTAACTTCCTTCAATTATTAGATGACAATCAATTAGATAATATAAATAGAAAATTTCCATTTTTTGAAAGTTTCATTAATAAAATAAAAAATATTTGTCTTGAAGTAGAGACACATACTAATAGTAATGCAATTTTAATAAGTAGAACTGAATATGAAGATGCTATTAAAGTCATGATTAGAGATTTTATTATTTATGATACTAATATGAATAGAAGTAATCACTTTTCTCAAAGTAGTGAAAAATTTGGTTATTTTTTCTCAATTAAAAAATTAGAAATTTGGTTAAAAGCATATAAAAATAAATTAATTGAATTTGATCAAGATTTAGAAAAAATTTCAAATGCTAAAATTGCAATTACAAATAATAGTTTAGTTTATGAAATGGATAATTTATATCGTCAATTAAAAGTATTAAAAGATAATATTAAAATTATGGAAATATATATTAGAGATTATTTCCAAGATAAATTTAAAAATTTGATTTTATCATTTAAAACTGAAATGTCTCAAATTGAAGCTAAATTTCAAGAATTTAGAAATGATTTAGTTATAAAAACAAATCAAAAAATTACTGAAGAATATAATCATTGTATTAATGAATTAAAACAAAAAACTATTTTTATTACTGAAACAGTTAATAAAATATCAAATGTTGATACAACTCAAGAAAAAGAATTTTTTGAGAATTTCTATAGAGGATTAGCAATGAATCAAAATTATCATATTGAATTAAATAAAAAGAGAAAACATATAGAAGATTTACAAAATGAAATAGCACATTTACATGAATATTATAAAAATGAATTACATAAACAAAAAATAGAATTTGAAAATGAATTAGATAAATTAAGAAAAAATTTATCAAATAATAAAGATTTATGGGATAAATTAGCAATAGCAGAAAGAAATGAAAATATATTAAAGGAAGAATTATCAAAAACTCAAAAAAGTTTAGCATCAGCTGAAGAATTTATTAAAAGATTAAGAATTCAAATTAGAAATTCTCATGATAAAAATGTATCTCTAGAAAAAAAAATATCACAAATAACAGTAAAAGATATTATAAATAATGCAGGTAAAGGAACAAATTTAAAAGCAATGGAATTATATGGTGATATAAGACAAAATTATGTTTATAATATGAAAAATAATGTAAATATTATTACTGCAATAGAAAGAATAAAAGCAAGATATGATTCAGATGAAGATATTAAAGTAATTTTAGCTAATTTTGAAATGTTACATAAAAAATATTCTGAAGAAGTTGATAATAAAAGAAATTTTGCAAATACTTTAATAAATATTAAAGAGGATATTGAAAGAATGCAAACATTGCATAATAAAAAATTAGATGAATATAGTAGATCAAATGCACAATTAAAAGATGAAAATAATAATTTGAAAATGGAAATTGAAAAATTAAAAATGAAATATGGGTTAAATAATAGTAATTCTAATACAGTTAGGAAGTCTGTTAAAAGTATTAATTTAGGACAAAGTGTTAATATGAGTAAAAGTAGTGTTGATAAATTTCCACAAATTAATAGTAGTAAAAAAATGAATACTGAAGAAAAAAAAGCACATAAATAATTTTATTTAAGTTATTTTTTTTTATTTTTAATCAATAAAATAATTATTAAAATTTATATTTGAAATAATAATTTAATAAATAAAAAAAAAAAAATTAATAAAAATAAACTTATAAAAACACCAACCTAAAATAAAAAAAAAATAAAAAAAAATATACAATAATTTTAAATATTCTATTTTATTATTTTCCAAAACTTATTTAACGAAATAAAAAAAAAAAATTAACAAAAAAAAAAATCTTAAAATGACTGAAAATACAGCAACAGGTTCATTTCAAACAACACAAATATATGAAAGACAAAGAACCCAAATGGGTACAGAAGAAGAAGCAAAACATTTCATAGCAATATTAGAAAAGCACGAAAATTTAGAAGTAACAACTCATATAGAAGAAGAATATATTCCACTTCCTTTAAATTCATGGAATAAAATAGTAAAATACATGTCAGAAATGATGAAATATGCTTTAAGTTATGTAATTTTTTCCACAACAAGAACAATTGAAGAATTCGAATCAAGAGAATTTTTAAGAAGAGTTCTTAAAAAGAGAACTATGATTCGAGATGTATTCTTCAATCCTGATGTTAAAACTTCATTACATTTACCTAAAGTTGAATTTAAATCAAATGAATTTAAAAAATTTGAAAAGTTCTTTTCTAAAAGAAAAAATCATTCTTCTCATATTTATCCAATTGATGAAATAAATAAAGAATTAAATGATAAAGAAAATGCTAGAAAAGAAGCTGCAAATGCTGTGAGGGAAAAAAGTAATATGAAAGTTTATAAATCTCCAATTAGAGAAATTAGTTTTGATAAAATGAAATATGAAGATGATGTTAAAAATTTAAAAGCTAAATCTAGAGAAAAATCTCCTATTAGAAAATTTATTTTTGAAGAAAATCAAATTAAAAATGGGAAAGAAAGTGTTATTGAAATTGTTGAAAATGATATAAAATCAAGTAAAAAAAAAAGAAAAAATAGATCAAGTGATCTTTTAGATATTAAAAGAAAACAAAAACAATCTACTACAACTGATGAAAAGTATGGTGATGAGGAAGAAGAAGAATTTGAAGAAGAAGAAGATAAAATTACTTTTTATGAAAATAATGATCAAAATATAAAAAATAAAAAAAGTGAAAAAACTGTTTTTGATCCTCATAAATTAACAAAGAAATTTAAAAGTCAAGATATTAAAGAAGATATTAAAGAAGAAAATGAATATGAAAATGAAAAAAAAGATAAAATTGAAGAAATAGAAGAAAATAATGAAATTCCTAATTTAAATAATATTGATTCTACTGGGAGAGTAATTGAGAAAGATTCTGAAATTAATAAAAATAAAATAGAAATTTCTTCAAAGAACGATAATTTAAATAATATCGTTGAAGAAACTTCTATAAATAATAATGCAATTAAAAAAAAAGAAAAAACAATTATTCCAAAAAAAGAAGTTAAAGAATTAATTTCTGAAAATGAAACAAAGACACCAAAAGAAGAAAAAAAAATAAAAAAAGAAATAAATATTACCAAAGAAGAAAAAAAAGAAATTTCTAAAATTCCAAAAGAAGAAAAAATAAAAGAAAAAAATGTAAATTTATTAGAATCAAATGATGAAGAAGAAGAAAATGAAGAAATTCCAAAAGAAGAATTAAATAAATTTGAAAGAAAGGAAATATCAGATGATGAAAATGAATTAAAACAAGAAAAAACAAAATTAAGATCTAGAAAAATAAAACCTTCTAAAATGGTAGAAGATACTTTATTAGCCGGAACAACAACAGTTAAACAAACTATTGTTGAGGAGCAAAATGATAATGTCAAAGGAATTGATTCAGAAATCCCAAATAAAAACAAAGAGTCCTTTGATAAAAAAGTATCTTCTTCTATTCAGAAGGAATCAATGGAACCTGTTGGAGAAGAGAATGAGGAAAATTTAAATGAAAAATTAAAAACAAATGTTATAGAAAAAACTAATAAAAAAAAAGAAAAACATATAAAAACTGATTCATATGAACAATTAGTTGAAGAAATAAGTCGTGATATGATAATACAGAAAAAAGAAAGATATAATGAAAGAGAAAATGAACTAGATGATGATTTTGGTGGTTTTCCTACTGAAGAATCAAAAAAGCATAAAAAAATTGAATCATATGAAAGAGATATGGATGATTATTCGAAAGATTTAACTAAACAAAGGAAAAATAAAGATGATGAAGAATATATTTATGAAGAAGAACCAAGTGAAGTGAAAAAAAAGAAATTTAATAGTTTTGATGATTTATTAAATGAAGTAATGGGAAATATGAAGCAACAAAAAATATTAAAAGATAAAGATTTACCAGATAAAGATGAAAGGGAATATTATTATGATCAATTTTTAAATCAATTAAATGAAGATATGAGAAAACAAAAAGAATTAAAAGAATATAATGCTCCAATAACTTCATTGAGTAATTATATTTTAAAAACAGAAGAAAGTATTCCAAAAAATCAACTTATCACATCTTATGATGATAATATTAATGATATTATAAAAGAGAAATATAATAAAGATGTAATACCTCAGAAAGAAATAAAACACAAAAAAACAAATTCATATGATAAATTAGTAAATGATATAGCAAAAGATACGATAATTCAAAAGAAATTAAAAGATGAACAAAAAGAATTAGAAAAAGAAGAATATAATGATGAAGATGAAGATGATGCACATGAACAGCAAACAGAAGAAATAATAAAAGACACAATTAAAGGACAACATTCAGATCAAACACCATATGAGAAATTAATTGAAGGATTTCAAAAATCTGATATATTAAAAAAAGAATTATCTGGTAAAAAATTAGATAGAAATATAGCACCAGAAGCATCAGCAGATAATAAAAAGAATGAAAAACAAAATGATGATATAAATAAAGTACCATCAATAATAACATCTGAAGAAATAATTATGGAGAAAATTCCTAGTAAACCAAAAAAGAAAAGTCAAAATAATTCTTTTATTAAAGAAAAAATTGAAGCAGGACAACCTAAAATAAGTATTAAGAGTCTTCCTACTAATGAAATTAAAGATAATGAAGAAAAGAAAAAAAAAATTGAATCTGATGATGATATATATGAAGATAATTATGGTGAAGATATTGATGTCAAAAAAAATGAATCTAAAGATAAAGATTTAAAAAATATTGTTAAAAGAACTAGTGTTCATACCTTAAATAAAAAAAATACTAATAATGAAACTAATTTTGTTGTTGATGAAAATGATAATGAAAATGATATTGAAGAATTGGATGATGATAATGAAAATGATAATAAAGATGATGTTAAAAATCATGAAAAAACTGATTCTTATGGAAAATTTGTTGGAAATATTAGTAATGATATGATTAAACAACAAAAAGATAGAGAAAAGTTATTGGTTAAAACATTAAAAAGTGATATTAAAAATTTACCAAATAAGAATGAGGGAAATGAATATTCACAATCAAAAGAAAAAACAATTTTATATAATATACCAGAAAATGAAAATGAGATTATAAAAGTATATGATAAAGAAATTATAGTACCAAAAAAAGATATTTTAGAAAGTGAAATATATAATGATTTTATTGAAGAAATTATTAATGACGCAAACAAAGATTTAATTGAAATAGATAAATTAGAAGAAGAATTAATTATACCAGTAAATGAAAATAAAGAAATTGATAATGAAATTGAACCAAATTTAATAAAACAAGATATTAAAAGAAATAAATTAGAAGAAGAAAATTATGAAAAATTTGTCAACAATTATGTTCAAAATATGATTGAACAAAAACATAGAAAAGATAATGATATATCTCCTATTGATGATAATTACAATAAATTTACAAAGGAAATTGCAGATAATATGATAAAACAAAAGAAGTTAAGAATTAAAAATAAAAATAAGGAGATAATTCATGATACTAAAGGAGATATATATAATAATAATAAAAAGGCAAAACATAGAAAAGTAGTAGATTCATATGATAAATTTGTTGATGAAGTCAGTAAAGATATGCTTAGAGAAAATAAAGAAAGAAAAGGACATTTAAAAGATAATATAAAACCAATTAATGAAAATGAAAAATATATAATTAAAGAAAAGCCAAGACATAGAAAAACTGATTCATATGATAAATTTGTTGATGATATAAGTAAAGATATGTTTAGACAAAATAATGAAAGAAAAAATAAAATATTTAATGATAAAATTCCTACTAAAGATGAAATTAAAAGTATTATTAAAAATGAAATTAAACCAGATGATTATAAGATTGAGGAAGATGAAATAAATGGAGAAATAAGTCCTAAAAATTATAAAACTAAAGATATTACAAGAAATATTAAACATATAAAACATGATAAATCTATTGAACCATATAATAAATTTGTAGATAATGTATCTAGAGATTTAATAGAACAGAAAGAATTAAGAGATAAAGAACCAAAAGAAGAAGAATATATGGAAACACCAACTGAAATAATTAAAACTAAAAAATCTATTGAACCTTATAATAAATTTGTAGATAATGTATCTAGAGATTTAATAGAACAGAAAGAATTAAGAGATAAAGAACCAAAAGAAGA
>JAJJLH010002619.1:0-16846 GCA_023806865.1 Isotricha sp. YL-2021a | reverse complement strand
ATAATGATAATGATAATAATAATGATAAAAAAAGTGATAATAATATAATTAAAAATAGTCAAATTAATAATGATAATGATAATAATAATGATAAAAAAAGTGATAATAATATAATTAAAAATAGTCAAATTAATAATGATAATGATAATAATAATGACAAAAAAATTGATAAAAAAAATATGAAAATATATTTTTTCTTTTTAATAAAATTAATAATAAATAAATAAAGAATTATAAAATATTATAATAAAAAATAATTATAAAGAGTTGAATTGTTTTTAAGTTATTGTTAAATATTTTAATTAATTTTCTCAATTTGTATGTTTTTCTTGAATTTGAGCTTGAAGTTCTTTCCTATATTGTTCATATTGTTCCAATTGTCTTTTTCTTTTTATCTTTTTTTCATTTAAATAATCATTATATGATTTATTAAGATATAATCTATAATTATAATCTTCATTTTTTTTTCTTTGATTATCTAAATACTTTCTTTTATTATTTTCTTCAAAAAATCTTCTCATTTCATTTATTCTTTCAATTCTTTTTATATCTGCATTTTCTAATTCTTTCTTTTTTATTAAATCTTCATTATTCTTCCCATACATAATTTTATTATAATTTTCCATCATATTTTTTTCATGTGACTCATATATTTGTCTTAAATAATTTGCAACTTTTTTTTGATCTTGCATTCTATTATAAACTCTTTCTTTAATTATATCACTTTCTATATAATCATTAATAAGATATGGATTTTCTTTAATATTATTATTATTTATTTTTGAATTTATATTTTCACTTGAAAAAAATAATTTTTTATTATTAGTATTATCAGAGATTAAATTATTATTATTAGAATTATTGGAGTTCAAATTAATATTATTATTATTAGATAATAAATAATCATTACTAATATTAACTGTAGAATTATATTGTTTTGTTCTTTGATTATCTGAATTTGTTTCAATTTCTTTTTCATTATCTTTATTATTTTGTTCATTTATTCCAACATTTATTATTTCTTGTTTAATATTATCTTTTTTTTTCACTTCATTTTGCTTTTCTAAAACTTGATTTAGATTTTCATTTTTATTTTCTTTTTCTTTCCATTTTATATAATCTTTATATTCATTATCCATATATATATTATTTAATTTAATATCCTCAAAAATTTGATTATGTTTTTCATTAATTTGTGCCAATAATGCATTTTTTAATTCCATACTTTTTATTTTTTTTTCTTTTTCAATTTCTCTTTGTTCTTGATTATATCTTTCTGTATCATATTTAAAATATTTTCCTTGTTCATCATTTTTAACTTTAAAATTATATTCATCAATTAATTGATGTTTGTTAATTTTAATATCATTATCTTGTTTTAAAATATATTTTTTTAATTTATTTTTATTTTTCTGATTTATCATTTTATTTAAATCATCTTTTCTTATTTTATCTTTTTCTTTCCTTTTTTCTAATTCTAATTTACGATTTTCCATTTGTTTTCTTTTTATTTCTTTCTCTTTTTCTTTTTCATAATCTAAATCACTTTCTTCATAATTTTTTATTTCTTTTTTATTTATTTTAATTGGTGATAATTTTATTTTTTTTTCTGGTAATCTCTGTTTAACAATATTTAAAATATTTTTTTCAATTGCATTAAAGGCATATTTAAATAATAAAGGAACATGTTCATTTATTATTGCATTATTAATATCATTTATTAATTCTTCATCTGTATATTTTGAATAAGTAAAAATATTTTTATATTTTAATTTTAATTCATTTGCAATTTTCTTTATAAAATTTTTTTCATATTTAACATCATCTAATTCACTTTTTGATTTAAGATAATATTTTTTTGTTTTCATTTTATTTTTATAAATAACATCATTAAAATTAAAAATTATATTTATAAAAATACTATATTTGAAATAAAACAAAAAAAAAAAAAAAAATGAACAAAGACTTAAAAAAACAACATAATAAAACTCATTCAAACATAAATGAAACTCCTAATAAAACACATAAACACAAAAAAAAAAAAGACTCTTTTTTTTATTCAACATCAAAAAAAACAAATTTAAGAAGATCATCTCTTTTAATTATACCAAACCCAAATTTAACAGAAGAAAAGTCAAAAAGAACAAAAAGAAATTCTTTATATAAAGAACCATATAAAAATCCAAGAAATCAAATAAATAACATTTTTAAAGAAAAAGAAGAAAAAGCAATTAAAAAAGTAGAAAATATAAAAAGATCAGTTCAAATAAAAATTTTATGTAAAGAAAGAACAAAATTAAAAAAAATGTTAGTTTTAACAAGAGACACTGCATCATTAAGATTATTATCTCAAAAAATATTAAGATTAAATAATAAAATATCAAGATTAATAGGAATAAATGAAGGAATGTATCCAACTCCAGAAAAGAAAAAAAAGAAAATTAGATTAAAAAATAATAAAAATGAAGATTCAGATGAAGAATATAAAGAATATGGTATTGAAGAATATAAATTTGATAATCCATTATTAAAAAAAATAAGAAGAATTAATAATTATTTAAAAATAGGTGAAATTATACATGAAGGGAAAATTATTGATATTCATACTGTTGTTTCTGCTATAAGAGATAAACCTTCTTTTATGTTTCAAAGAGATGAAGAAAATTTATTATTTAATCCTAGTACTGATTATTCTAATAATAAAAGAAAAATGGGAATTTCTACTATTTTTTCTAAATCTTTTCATCCTGTTGGTTTTACTAAAAAATCTTTTTTAGAAAATGAAAAAAAAGAAAGTTTATCTAATAGTAATTTTAATGATATTTTATATCAACTTGATGAAAAAAATAAAAATAAAAATTTAACAATGTCATCATCACCTAAAAATAAATTTAAAGGAAAATATTTAGAATTATCACCAAATGATAATTATAATTTATCTCAAAAAAATACTGCAACAAATTCTGCGAAATCAAGACCAAAATCTTCAAGAGTGACTTTTTCTTTTAATAAAAATAAAGAAAGAAATACTTTTTGTTTAACAGAAACAAATTATCATACTAATAGTAATAGTATTAATAATAGTAGATTTAATACAATTAATAATAATTCAATTGATGATAAAAATATTAATGTTAAAAATAAAATAAATGAAATATTAAATGATACAAATATAATAAAAGAATCTTTAAATAATAATTATATTGAAAATAATAAACCAAAAAAGAAAAAAGTTGATTTATTATTAAAATTAGCAAATAAATTAGCAAAACCAAAATTAATTCCAAAACCAAAAAAAAAAAAAGATATTTCACAAGAAGAAGAATATATAATTAAATTAAAAACAATACCAAAATCTTGTAAAAATGAATTTAGAGATTGTTTTAAAGAAATATTATATCAAGATAGAATTTTAAATAAACCTGATCCAAATGATGTTGATATTTTAGAAGAAAAAATGAAATATATTAAAGAACAACAAAAAATTAAACAAGAAGCATATGAAACAATGTATCTTTTAAAAGAAAATATTTTTACTGGGAAAGAAGATGATGAAGTTTTTAAAGAAGAAAAAGTTTTTGATAGTTATGGTAATATTACTGGGTTGGAATGGTTAATTAAGAAAAAATATGTTATGGATGATAAAAAAAAATTAACTGGAGCTTTTAATCCAAAAGAAAAACAAGATTTAAAAATTAATTATCCAGCTTAAAATAATATTTATTATTATTTGTTAATATTATGAATAAAATCTTATTAGAATATTATATAAGTTAAATTTTTTTTCTTTGTAAAAAAAAATTTTATGAAATTTATAAAAATTTATTTTTATATATTATAATTTAATATTGTATTTAAATAATATCTTACTTCTAAATCATTTTCATCTAATAATAAATTACCATTTATTAATAAATCATCAATTAAAACTTTTTCCAAAATAATATTTTTAACATTTATTATTTTATATAAATCATTAATATCAATATAATCTTGTTTATTTTCATTCATAAATTTTTCAATTAACAAAATAATATTACTAGTCGAAAATTCTTTATTATGTAAAACAATAATTTCATTATTAAAATTTTTAACAAAGATTTTATCTTTAAATTTTTTATTTAAATAATTTATTGCAATTTTCATATCTTTAGGAGAAATTGTGTTAGCACCTCTTGCTCTATTATAAATAGTATAAGCATCAATTAAAGTAATAACTTTAATTTCTTTATTTTTTTCAAAATAATTATAAAAAAATTCATTAATTTGATTTGCTAATTCATAATAATAATCACTTCCAGAAACTTCTCTTGTAACTGGGTCAATAAAACCAATTTTACTTAAAATTTTATTTATATCTAATATTTGATTATTATTTTTTCCATTTGTTTTTGAATTTAATTTTACTCTTATTTCTTGTGCTAATGATATTAATTTTTCTGCATTTTCTCTTAAATTATTTATACCAGTAAATGAATTATTTATTAACATTGAATCATATAAAATTTTACTTTTTTGTAAATTTTCTACTCTTTCTAATCCTAATCCCATTTGTTTTACTGAGAATGATTTTTGTATTTTATTTTCTATATCATTTTCTTTATTTTTTTTAATAAAAGATTTTAAATAATCTTTTAATTCAATTGCTCTTTTTATAAATTCATATGCTTCATCAATATTATGTTCAGGTTTAAAAATTAATTTAACATAAAGAGGATATATTATTGAAATTTCCTTAATATCAGTTAATAAATAATTATCATAAATGTATTGAGGACATTTTTGAGATAATTTAATAATTTTTGGTATTGTTATTTGAATATAATTAGGAGTGAAAATATTAAAAAAATATGGTTTGTGAATTTCATATTTTTCTATAAACATTAATGGAATATCATAAATACAATATTCATTTGTTAATATTAATAATCTAAAATTTGTTAAATAGACATTTGCATTTTCTGAATAACCATATTTTTCATCTTCATAATTCATTTTTTCACATTTATATAATATATTTTCACCAGGAAATAATTGTTCAGGTTTTAATTTTTTTCCTAATGAAGTATAAAAATATAATAGATAACAATATTGAGCCATTTATATAATTTTATTAAAAGATACAAAAACTTTATTTTTTCATTTTTTAATTACACATGAAAAAAAAATTAAAATAAAAATAAAAAAAAATAATAAAACAAAAAATAAAAAAAAAAAAAAATAAAATCCCACCAAAAATTACTTTCAAAAATGAAAAAAAATTAATAACCCAATATAAAAAATATATAAAAGCAAAAAAAAAAAATATTAAAAAATAAAAAACAAAACAAAATTTACTTATTAATATTAATTCCAGATTCATTAATAGAATCATCATCTCCTTTACTCATTTGTAACCTTTGATTAATAAGAGGATTTCCAGTAGTTTGTCTAATCCCATTTAAACCTCCTTCAAACTCATACATTAATTTCCCATCTTTAATATCAACTTTAATTCCATCAAATTTCCTTGTCACTGTTCCAGTTTCTAAATATTTTTCAATATATTTTTCAATATCATTAGTTGAATTATGATATAATATTTTTCTTTTTTCACTTTGATTTTTTTTTTCAAAAATATTATAATTTTTATTATAATTTTCATGAGTTGATTTATTTGGTAATGATTTTAAATATATTTTTTCATCTTCACTTTCTTCACTTAAAGGTTGAAAATTTGCAGTATTATTATAAAATTTATTTGTTGTAAAATCATCAAATTCAATACCAATTTTTATATCTTTTTTTTTCTTTGTTCTATGACTGTAACTTTCTTTTTCTGGACTGAATGTAATTGTACTTATTGAATCTTTTTTTTTGTTTAATTCTATTTTATTATTATTTAATGTTTCTGGATTTATTTCTTCTATTATGTTATTTGATATTGATTTTGAAAATTTATGTATTGGAAATTTCAATTTTTCGTTTATGTCTTTTTTTATGTTTGAATTTGGGTTTGTTATATTTAAATTTGGATTATTTCGATTTGATTTTAAGAAATAATTAATATTTTGATTTGTTGTATTTTCTGTTTTTTCATCTTCTTCTATTTGATTTAATTTTTCTTTTTCATAATTGTTATTGGTTTTTAGATTTTTGCTTGATTTTTTTAAAGTGTTTAAAGCTAAATCAAATTTTTCATTTTGGGATTCTTCGTTTACTTCTTTTAATTCTTTTTCAAATGATAATTCTGTTCTGTCTTTATCATCTGATTTTATACTTACTATACTATTTTTATTATTATTATTTTGATTATTTATATTATTTATAATATTAATACTATCTGATTTTTGATTATTATCATTATTTTTTTTATTTTCAATATTTTTAACATTCTTATTATTATTATCATTCTTATTATTATTATCATTCTTATTATTATTATCATTTTTATTTTGATTATCTATTACTATATTATTATCATTTTTATTTTCAATATTATTTTCATTACTATTTTCATTATCATTATTATTTTCATTATCTATTATTTTATTATTATCAATTTTTTTATCAATATTATTTTCATTATCATTATTATTTTCATTATCTATTATTTTATTATTATCAATTTTTTTATCAATATTTTTTTCATTATCATTATTATTTTCATTATCTATTATTTTATTATTATCATTTTTTTTATCAATTTTTTTGTCATTATTATTATCATTATCATTATTAATTTGACTATTTTTAATTATATTATTATCACTTTTTTTATCATTATTATTATCATTATCATTATCATTATTAATTTGACTATTTGTAGTTATATTATTATCACTTTTTTTATCATTATCATTATCATTATCATTATTAATTTGACTATTTTTAATTATATTATTATCATTTTTTTTATCATTATTATTATCATTATCATTATTTGATTGAATACTTTGATTTATATCACTACTATTTTCAACATTACTATCATCAGAACTATTTTCATTATTATCATTTTTTATTTTATTATTTTCTATAGAATTATCTTTTTCTTTTTCAGATTCACTATTTTCACTAATTCTTTCACTAATATCATTTGTAAATTTATTTTTATTTGACGTTAATTTTAAATCACTATCTTTCTTATCCAATAAACCATTTTTAATTTCTTTTATATTTTCATTATTTTTTTCTCCTTCCTTAACAATATAATTATTAACATATTTAATTTTAATTTTCTCAACATCAGGAATTTCTTTATTCAAAATAAGATTAGTAAAATATTCTTTATTAAACTGAACAATTTTATTAAAATCATCTTTAGTTTCAAACAACTCTTTCCTTAAATCTTCACTTTTCCTAATATTAGCAACAAGCATATCTTTAATTAAAGTTAACTTAGATTGTTTTTTTTCAGTTTTCATAAAAAGAATTTGATTCTTATCAGCATTATCACTTTTTTGACTAACAAAACTTCCAGATTTCTCATTACTAATACCACTAATCATACTATTTTTAATATTTGAAGGATTAAATCTAGGAATAATTGGAACAGCAACACTTGTTCTTCTTCTTATATTTGAACCGAAATTAACATTTAAATTATTATTATTATTTAAATTTCCATTTCCTCCTATTGTTTGTGTTATTATTATACTACTTCTTTTCATTAAATTTTTTTTATTTAATAATTTAAATTGATTCATTCCACCATTAAATGTTACTGATACTCTATGGTTATTTATTTGAGAATTTGGTTCTTGTAATAAATTGTTATTTGTATTGTTTTGATCTATAAAGTTAGATTTTAAGAAATTGTTTACTGTATTTTGCATATTGTTTGTTGTTGCCATTTCATAATTTGAAGATAGGATATCATCTACTATTGATAATAAAGTTTTTGTCATGTTTAATAAGGTTTTATTATCGATTTTTAATTTTTTATATCCATCTAATAGTAATTGATATGAAAAGTATGATTGTAAATAATCATAAAAATAATTTATTGAAAATATATTTAATTGATCTTTTTCATTTATATTATTATTTGTTTTATAATCATTTTCTTCTTTTATAATTTTATCTAAATTTGTAATATATTCATTATATACTGATTCATATTTTTTTTCATTTTTAGGTTTAATTATCATTTTCATTAAATTATTCATTTCATTAAATAAATTATCTTTATTTAGTTCTTTATTATATTTCTCAATAATATCAATTAAACCTTGATTTTGATAAACAATATTTTCTTGAATTTTATCAATTTCATAATTACTATTCTGTTGTTTAATACTTTCCAATTCTTCTTTAATTTTCTTATACAACTCCCCAACTTTCCCTTTAACTTCTTCTGAATCATCAGAACTTTCACTTTTTTCATTATCCTTCAATTCTTCAATCATTTCATTTTTTTCCTTAATAACATTTAACAACTCTTCAACTTTATCTTCTAAAACTTTTTTTTCTTCTTTCATCAAACTACAATTAGCACAAATTTCATTGTCAAAATCAACTTTTTCTCCTTTTTGTAATTTTAAAATTTTCTGATTAGCAATTTCTAATTTTTTATTTAATTTATAAACCATATTTTGTAATTCTTCATAAGAATACTTAATATTAACTTTAATTTTATTTTTAATAGTTTTAGCTCTTTGAGCAAATTGTAAACTTGAAATAGTTTCATCAACATTATAAGAATGAGGACTACAAGCAACAATTAAACTAGTTTTATAATTACCACCTAAACTCTCTTGTAAAATTCTAGTTAATTTACTATCTCTATAAGGAATATGTTCAGCATTTGATGTTAAAGCATGTATTACATTTCCTAAAGCAGAAAGTGATAAATTTATTTTTTTAGCTTCTTCTAATGTTTCTCCTACTGCTCCTGTTTTAGAAACTTTTTCACTTCCTGCTAAATCTACTAAATTTAAAATTCCTTTTTTTATTAAATTTTCCTTTTTTAAAGTTTGAGTTACTTCTAATATCATAATAGAATGAGAACGAGATGATGTTTGATTTAAACGAGTTTCACCTACTTTTCTATTACTTTCAGCAATATCAGCATAATTTAAAAAATCTTCTTCTGAACTTAAATAAACTTCACTTAAACCATCAACATAAATTCCTCTAGTAGGACTTTCTTTAATTTGTAAATGTTTTTCTCCAGTTAATAAATCATAAATAACTTCTTTATAAATTTGAAGTACACTTAATTTAAATTGAAAAGAAACATTTTGATCAGAATTATCAACAACATTAAAAATTTCTTCAACAATTCTAGGAATTAATCCTTTAGTTTCTTCATCATCAATATCTTTTCCATACATAGTAAAAGTTTTACCAGAACCACTTTGTCCATAAGCAAAAATAGTTCCATTATAACCATCCATAACATCTTTTACAATTTCTTTTCCTACAATATCATAAATTTCAATTTGTGGTGTATCACTTTTGAAAACTTTATCAAATTTAAATAATGGAGCATTAGAATTCTCATTTTTATTTTTATGAGTATTAATTCTTACAATTTCATTTTTTTCATATTCTGGTGTTTCAAATCCATCACCTGAATTTAATAATTCAGTTTCTATTATATTAAATGGACGAAAACGAACGTAAACACGAATATTTTTATTTCTTTCTTTTTCTGGTTTTTCTGGAACAATTTTTATTGTTTCTTGTATTATTTCTTCTTTTTTATCTAATTTTAATGGAATTTCAATTTCGGAATTTTCAGGAGTTTCTTTTTTTTCTTTTTTTGGTGATAAATTTGGAATTTCTTCTTTTTGTATTGATGATTGTTTTTTATTTGGTGATTTTCTTTCGGGGGAGTTTTGAATTTTTGAAATTTCGTTTTTTTCTTTTGATTCGTTTTCTAATGGTTCTTTTTGCTTTTTTTCATTATTTTGTTTTTTATTTGGAGATTCATTATTTGATTGAAATTTTGAGCTTTGTTTTTGAAATACGTTTTTTTTTGGATCTTTTTTTATTTGACTTTCCTGTTTTAATGATGATGTTGAGTTTTTTTTCAGTTTTGCATCAGAAATTTTTGATTTTAAAGGTGATTTTTGTTTATTGTTTGTTACTTTATTTTGACTTTTGTTCTTTTTCATTTTTTTTTTATTTTTTTTTTTTTTTTTCGGTTAATATTATTTTTTTTTCTCATTTTTTGGTGATTATTAAATTTTTAGATAATTTAATTTTTTATTTTGTAAATTTTGAATAAAAGATAATTTACATAATTATAATGGAAAAAAATCTATCGGAGAGAAAAAGAAAAGAAAAAGAAATAAGAAATGCAATTATATATCAAACATTAAGGAAAAATGTTATATTTTCAAATGATAATCAAAACGATAATATTTATTTTTCTCTAAAGACAAAATTTTTTAATGCTTCAAATATAATAAAATTTAATTTATTACATAGATGTTTAAAAACAAAATATCCAGAAAAAACAAAAATTAAAATATATGATAAAGAATATGATTTAAGAAATGATAATGAAAAAAAAGAATTTGAATTATATTTCAGAAATATAATTTATTGTTCATATAGAAATAATTATCCATCTCAAAAAAATTATAAAAATAATATAGAATATAATTCTGATTGTGGATGGGGTTGTATGATTAGAAGTAGTCAAATGGTTTTAGCAAAAGCAATATATGAAATTTTAATATATGAAAAAAATAATAATGAATCATCAATATTAAATACAATATCTCTATTTATAGAATATCCATTTAATTATAATGAAACACCAAATATTTTTTCAAAATATAAATTAAAAATTGAAGAAATTTTCAAAAAAAATAATGATAATAACAATAATATAATTACAAATAATCAACTTTATAATAATATAAATAATAATGAAACAAATAATAAAATTATAATAAATAATGAAATAATAAAATTATATCCTCCATTTTCAATAAAAACAATTTGTTCAATTGGACAAATATTAAATAAAACATGTGGTGAATGGTTTAGTGATGTAAATATGCCACATATATTTAAAATAATAAATAAAAATTATAATATTATCAATAATTTAAAAATAATTCCTTTTTTAACTAATGTAGTAATTTCAAAAATAATTAAAAAATGCTTTGAAGAAATAAAAGATGATAATTTAATTGAAGATGATTATTTATTATTCAATGATAAAAAATATATTTTTAAAAATTATGGTTTGATTTTTATCTCAGTGAGAATAGGATTAAATTCAATTGAAAAAGAATATTATAATTCAATTAAATATTTATTTAATTGTAAAGAATGTTTTGGATTTACAGGAGGAAAAAATTTTTCTGCTTCATATTTTATTGGTTATGATGATAAAAATTTTTTATTTTTAGATCCTCATTTTTCAAAAAATAGTATTATTCCTCCTTTAAATAATGAAAATATTGAAAGTTATTTAAATAAAACTTTATTTCAATTACCTTTAGAAAAATTACAACCTGCTTTTACAATTTGTTTTTTATTTAAAAATTTAAATGAATTTAAGGATTTATATAAATTTTTTAATGAATATTGTATAAAGGATAATCCTTGTTTTTTTGTTCAAGATAATGAAAGTGTATTTTTAAAATATAATGAAGAAAATGATACTACTAATGATATAATAAATAATCAAGATGATTTTTGATAAATTTAATTTTTATAAATATTTAATTTTTATTAATTAATTAAATTTTAATTTTAATAAAATAGTTATTTTATATTAAATGTCTCAAATTCAAACAATTTTTATTCAATATCCAAATAATCAAAATTTTATAGGTTTTACTAAAGATTATAATGAATTATTACAAAGTATTAAAGAAGATTTAGAAGACTTAGAAGATGATGAAACATTTGAAATTTTTAATGAACAAAAAAAAAGAATTTCAAATCAAGAACAATATAATGATGAAATAAAAAATTCAACTCAACAAATGAAAATATCAGTTAAAATAATTAAAAAAAATGATAAAAAAATTAAAAATGAAGAAGAAAATGATGAAAATAGTGAAAATAGTAAAAAGGAAATAAAAGAAAATAAGATAGAAAAAATAAATAATATGAAAGAAAATAGTTATAATGAAAAAATGAATAATATGAAAGAAAATAATTATAATGAAGACATAAATAATATGGAAAAAAATAAAGAAAAAAGTAATAATGAAAATATGGATGAAAATAAAAAAAATAGTGATAAAGAAAAATCAAAAAATAAAGAGAATAAAAAAAAAAAAAAACAAAAAAAAGAAGAAAATCAAAAAACAATAGAACAAATTAAAGAAACAAATGAAAAATTAAATTCTCATAATAATATTGGTTCATTTAATGAAATATTAACAAAATTAACTGAAACAATAAATAATAAAATTTCTAAATTATCAAAAACAATAGACAATAATAACAAAGAAACAGATTTAAAATTCAAAAATTTATCAAATGAAATAGATAAAAATAATAATGAATATAATAATAAAATTGATATGTTAGAAAAAACAATTAAAAATTTAAATAATGATTTAAAAAAAAAACGAATTTCTGAAAAAAAACAACTTTCAGAATCTAATATAAATAATGAATTGCAATCTTCATTATATAATTTCAAAAATCAATTTTCAAATAATATGATAAACGGATTAAAATATCAAATTCATAATTTATCAAATAATATAAATAATTCAATATCACAAATTATGACATTAAATTCAAAAGAAATTGATAATGAATTTGAACAATTTGCTAAAAAAACATTAAATATATCTTCAAGTGTTTCATCTCATTTTAATTTGATTCAAGCAAAAATAAATGAATTAATTCATTATAAAAAACACACAAAAAATATTGATTTTAATGTAAAGAATGATAATAATGAAAATAAAAATTTAAATAATAATGATAATGATTATGATGATGAAAAAAGTTTTTATCCAACTAATTATGATGTTGAAATTATTCTTCCAAAAAATATAAAATATAGTAAGAATGATTTAATGAATAATAAAGTAAATCCATTCATAAAAATTAATAATAAAGGAATGAAAGCAATACCTATAAAAAGTAAAATTATGCCTATTAAAAAAGGAAATATTATTTTTGAAAATATTATTATTAATGAAGCAATTACTAAAATCAAACCATTTAATAGTAAATTAAAATTGAAATCAATTAATAATATGAATATTACTAAAGGACAACAGAATATTTCTGTAGGTTTATTTGAACCTAATAATATGTTAATCAAAGAATATAACTTTACTTTTTTTATATCTTAAATTATTATTCCTTGAAAAATAATTAATATTTAATAATTAAATCTTTAAATTTTGATAAAAAAAAATATTAAAAACTTATCATACAAAAAAAAAGTATACAAAAAAAAAAAAAAAAAAAAAACCCATTTAAATCTTCTCTTTAAAAATATCACAATATAAAACTCCATTTTTAACTTTCATTTCCTTAACAATTTTAATTTTTTTTCCAAAATCATCAACAACAATTTTTTCTTTTCTTTTATTTTTTCCTCCTAATTTTCCTTCAAAATACAAATTATCCTCTTCACAAATTTCATTATCTTCTAAATAACTATCATCTTCATCAAAATCATCAATAGGTTTTTCATTTAAAGAATAGAAATTTCTAGCAAGTAAAACAACAGAACAAAAATTAAAAATTTCATGATTATTTCTATGACTAAATCCAATAACTTTAAAATTTCCATTTAATAAACTTAATCGATTACTTCTATTACATTCACCATCATCAACTAAAAATAAAATTACTAATAATTCTGGATTTGATGTTCCAAAATCACAAAGTTGAGAAAATGGACCATAAACTTCACCAAATTTTGATAAACATTCATCAATTTTCATTTTTGAATTTATTTCTTCTATTGATTTATATGTTAATAAATTTTTTATTACTTCTTTTGAACTATAATTTAAACCTTCATTATATTTTAATTGAGGTAATTCATCTAAATTATCTAAGAACATTGCACATTCTTCAAATGCTGAAAAACCTTCTTTTGTTTTTATTGGAGTTTCGTTTGGAATTTTTAATATTTGCTTATCAAAATATTGACTGTATGAACGAAGTTTTGTACTGTATTTTTGAGGGTTTTTACGACAAAGGTTTAATTCTTTTAAAAATTTGTCTGAAAAAATTTGTTCTGATGTTTCATTGTCAAATTGTTTTTTGTGAGGAGAGGACATTTTTAATTTTTTTTTTTTTTTGTTTTTTTTATTTTTTATTTTTTTTTTTGGTTTTTTTTTATTTTTTTTTTTTTTGGTTTTTTTTTTTTTTTTTTATTTTTTTAATTTTTTTTTATTTTTTTTTATTTTTTTTTTATTTTTTTTTCGGTTTTTTTTATTTTTTATAATATTTTTGTTTTTTTGATTTTTCAAACTTTTTTGATTATTTTATTATTTTCATCCATAAAATTAAATATTGATTAATATTTTTAAAATGGAAAAAAATGAAAAAATTAAAACACCAAATAGAAAACATACATCACCAACACCAATAAATGGTTTTTTATCATTAAAAAAATTAGTTCCTTTTGAGGATCATCCTTCAGCAAGAGGATTAATGAAAGAATGTAATACAAATGAACTTAAATCAGTATATTTAGAATATAATAATAATCAAATTAATAAAAATGTTAAAAATAATCAATCTTCAAGTTTTCAATTTGTATTAAATCCAATTGAAGAAAAATTATATCAAAATGAAATTTATTATGAAAAAAATGATAATATTGATAAACAAAATTTATCTGATTTTAATAATTCTATTCAAAAAAAATCTACTTTTACTAAAGAAGAAGATGAGTTTGATAAAGAGATTACTAATTCTATTATTAGAAAAGAAAAATCTGAAGTTATTATTAATAAATTTGAAAATTTTGCCAATATTAAAAATTCGAATAGTGATAAAAAGGATGGGTAATAAATTTAAAATATTTTAATATAAATTTTATTTTGTCAATGTTTAAAAATGGTTTTTTTAAACTAATCAATTTATATTTAATTTGATAATTACAATTATTTGTATTATTATTAGAATGTATAAAATTTTTATTAAAAAAAATAATTTAATTTGTGTTTAAATAATAAATAAACTAATTATAAAAACCCAGTTCATTTTGTTTTGGGAATTTTTTTAGCATTTTAATTGAATTTTGTAATAATTGAATAGTATTGTTAATTTGTTTTGATTTTAAAGACATAATAACATTTTTATTATTTAAAATAATATATTTTGATTTATTAAAAAGAATATTTTCATCAAATGATAAAATTGACTCTTTTATATTAAATTTTGATGAAGTATTATTTTTATATAATTTTCTTACTGGCATCCCAGAATTTAAATAATTCATATTATTTTTATTATTTAATATATTATTTGAATTATTTACATTATTTTGATTATTATTATTTTTGATTAAATTATTATTAATTTTAATATTATTTTCATCATTTATTTTTGAATTTAATTCACTTTGATATTTTAGTTTATTTTCATTTTCAATTATCACTGGATTACTTTTTGATATTAAATTTTCATTTTTATTTTCAGATAAAATATTATTTTCATCATTTAAATTATTTGAATTATTATTATAAATCTGAGATAATGAATATGGATCATTTGGGATATCAGGATAATCTACAATAGTATTTCCATAATTTTCATTAAAATAATTTTCAGTATTTTCACAATTATTATGTTTATTAATATCATTAAAATTATTATTTCCCAAATTTTCATCATTATTTGATTCATTTATATTTTTATTATTATTATTTGAAATATTTTGTTTATTATTGTTATATTCAGTATATTTGTTATAACTATTATTAATATAATTTTGGTTATTAAATTTATTATTATATTGTAAATTTTGCTCCTTTGTTTTATTTTGATTTATTATATTTGAATTAATATTATAACTTTTATCAGGATTATAAATAAATTCTTCAAATCCTCCTCTTTTAATATTTTTATTATTATTTAAACAATCTTCAAGATAAAAAGCTTTATATCTACAATATTGTTGTATTTTTAATAATTTACTATCTAAAGCATTATAAAGTTTAAAAACTTCAATTAAATCAGCACAAATATTAAATTTTTGAATAGTTTGATATGTAATATTCTCATATAATTCTTCATTATAAATATTAATATAAAATTGTTGGACATAATTACTATAAGTCATTAAATTAACATTTTTTTCTTTTTCTGATAATTTTTTTTGTAGTTCATGAACATTTTGAAAAAAAGAATATACTTTTTGCTTATTTTGATCGTTTAAAGAATTAATAATAGTATTTAATTCATTAGCACAAAAATATTTAATTACATATTCAATTCTTATATTTGATTGAGAAATGATATTTCCTGTATTCCATATATTTTCATAATATTTGAAAATATCAATTCCATTTTTTTGCATTATATTTTATTTAAATTAAAAAATTAATAAAAAAGAACAAATAATTATTTTTCATTTATTTAAAATCATTTAGATATTTTTATCAATATGTAAAAATGAAATATATTCTTTCCTATTGCAATTTTTTTTTATTTAATAATTTTATTCTTTAATTTTAAATAAATATATATTTTTTTTTCTATCAAAAATATTAACTTTCGATCATTAAGTATTTTTTATCTTTTACCATATTTCTAAATTATTATTTATAATATTTTAATATGAATGTCTATTTTTTAATCAATAATAACAATCTAATTTTTTGGAATTATATTTTTTTAATTTTAAATGATATATTTATCATATTTTTCTAGTTTATAATTTGATTTAAAATACTATATTTAT
>JAJJLH010002618.1:0-16850 GCA_023806865.1 Isotricha sp. YL-2021a | reverse complement strand
GAAGGTGCTAATTCAGTAAATGGGGCGGACAGTGAGAGAGGGTTAGAAAATCAGGCATTTTAATGTGCAATTTTTAACATCGTTGTGTTAGCATAGTTTTAATTTAAGGAAATTTAAATGCAGGAAAATTTAAACAAAGGTGAAATAATAATATATAACAGCGAAGACGGAAAAATTTCTCTAGATGTTAGATTAGAGAAAGATAACATTTGGCTTACTCAAAAGCCCATACTAAAACACCAAATTGTTAATTATAAAAAATTAAACATCACAAAAACCTTAAAAGACATTTTGTGTCAATTTTAAGGCTTTGCGGTCATTATGACATTATTAAACAATAGCTTTGTTGATAAGATATTGGTCTAATCCTCTATCAAATTTGATTAATTTTTCTTTGGTATTATTTATTACCTGAAATTTTTTGTTTAATTCACATAATGCTTTACTAACATCGCTAGTAAATCTTTTTACATAATTTCTTAAAGAGTAATAGTCTATTCCAAAAGAATTATATTCTTTTACCCATTTTTTCAGATATAAGTATATTTTTTCTTGTGTGTCCGAATAATTTTTAGTTCGTTCCTTTTTTATATTACTCGATTTGCTTTTGCTTTTTGCAATACTATCAAGCAAAGTACTTATATCTACTATAATTTCAAATGGTAACAATTCGTTTATACTGTATGAATGTTCTGAAAACAGTGGAAAATCATTAATTGATACCTGAATGCTTTTAACAAAATCTTTGTTCTTTACATATTCCATTAGAACGAATGGTACATACTTATAATCAGTAATTTGATAGAACTTTGGTGCTTGTGATATATCAAGATTTTTAAGAAAATCATCTTTCAAAATATCATAATTAAATCCATAGGTTGTATTCGTTATTAACATATCCCTCTCTGAATATTTCAAAATATCCGCTGTTATCATCTTTGACCTTCCTCAAAAATTCTTATATTGTATATTTACTATATTCTTGTTCAGACATTGAGAAGTCGGGGGCTATGGTTTTAACTTCTGAATATATTAAGCCATAAATTTTATAAACTATTATGTCAATTTCATTTTCATAGGATTTAATTTCGTCATTTTCTATATAATTATCTTGACTGTATAAATGTGTTACTTTTTCAACAAGATTTATTAACCTATTTTTTATATTTTCGTCTGAAATTATAATTGGAATACTTCCAACTTCATTACTTCCAAATCCTAATGCTTCCCCAGACATTTTCAAAGAATTATAATTAATTTTATACCACCAAGATAAAAGTTTTGAATTCAATAAACCTGTTAAATATTTAAGATTGTTTTCTTCGCCACATATAATTGTTGTTGATTTAGCCGCCAAACATTCACCATTATCGTAATATGCTTCAATTTCTTTCGTCATACTTGCAATAATAATCTTTGGTGAAGTTGCTTGTCTTAATCTAACTCCATTTATAGTACCAATATCATTCCTGCTGACAATAGGGTTTTCATATCTGCCTTTTATATATTGCATTGGTTTAATGCCCCATAATATTTTATATTTGTCAATTGTTCCCGAATTAACAAATTTAAAATAATTAGAATTATCATAATCAGCACTATCTCTTAAAACCTCTTTTATTTGATATGCTTCATTTACTGTTGCTGCCGCTGTAATTAAAAAATCAGCATATTGAGATAATTTCCGATTTTGAGATACTTTAACAAGTATTTTAACAGAATTATCGTCTTGAAAATATTTATCCCATAAAATGTCATTGTAAAAAATTTCTTGTTTAATTATATTATTTAATTTATCAATTTTATGACTTAATAAATCAAATCCAATTCTTAAGTCCATCATATTTGTCTTATCTACTTTTTGATTGTTTAATTCTTTTATATTATTATTATATCCTCCTAAATTTAAAGTAGTATTATATGAATTATTATTTCTTATATATTGCTCATATTTATTTATTGGAGAATTACTTTGAAAACGTAAATTATTATCATGATTATAATTGTTTCGATAAAATGGTAATGATAATTTCATCTTGTTATAAGAATTTTGATTTATTATTCTTGGAGAATATCCTCTAATATTATTAAATGAATCTTTCATTTTTAAATTTTATTTAATAAAAAAATAAAAACAATTTTAATTATTTTATTATTGAAAATAAATGTTAAATAATATTTTTTAATCAATAATTAATTCAATTAAAAAAATGTTAATTATATATAATATAAAATTAACAAATATAATTATTTTTATTTCAAATACAAAAGTTTATTTTCAGATATTAAATTCATATTATTAAACAAGAAATTGAGCCAAAAAAAGCTATTTCTACATATTTAGATAGTTCACAAAGAAATATTAATAATAGTAATTTATCTTTTTCAAATTATGACAATTTTTCAAAGAATAATTATAATCATTTAACAAATAATGATTCATTTGCTCAGAATAATAATTATAATGATTCAATTTTAAATATAGAATCTCAAAATAATTATTCAACAAATTATCAAAATCCTGAATATAGTAATAGTAAAAAATCATATTCTCATGTTAAAAAAAATTCAAATTCTTTTTTAGATAATTTAAATGTTTCTGAAACAAGTAATAAATATGAAAAATATATTATTGGAAATCAAAATAAAACAAATATCTATCTTCATTCTTATGATAATTATTATGATGATCATAATAAAAATAAAAAAAAAAATGATTATAATAATATTCAAACATTTAATATTACCAATAAAACAAATATAAATAATAAAAATAATATTCATGATTATAAAAATCTAAATATTTATCAAAATAATAATAATTCTTCTAAAAATCCAATTAAATTACAATATTCAGAAAAATATCAAAAAGAAGATGAATATAATAAGGAATTAAAAGAACAATTAACTTTGAAAAAGAATGATTCTGAAGAAGAATTAAATGAGATTGCTGATGATTTATATGATATAATAAGTGATAATATAAATAATGATGAAGAAAATAATAATTTGGAAAATGATAATAATTTAATTGAGTATAATATAATTCAAAATAAAATTAGTGAATTTGATGCTTTTAATAAAGTTTCTAAAAATAATTATATGAATAAAATAAATCCAATTAATTTAGAAAATCAAAGAGAAATTAAAAATGAAAATCAAAATAATTATTATAATGAATATAATGAAAATAATGATGAAAATTATAATGTTCAAAATGATAATGATAATTCAAATAAACAAAATTATAATCATAAAATTGAACAACAAAATTATAATAATAATTCAAACAAACAAAATTATAATATAATTAATCAACGAAATTACAATGATAATTTAAATGAACAATATTATAATGAACAAAATTATAATAATAATTTAAATGAACAAAATTATAATGATAAATTTAATCAACAAAATTATAATAATAAATTTAATGAACAAAATTATAATAATAATTTAAATTATAATAATAAATACAAAGAACAAAATTATAATAATAAAATAAACCAACAAAATTATAATAATAATTTAAATGAATTAAATGATAATAATAAAAATAATTTAAAAGAAAATATTTTCAACAATAATTATAAAAAAGGACAAAATTATAATAATTATAATGATAATGATTATGAAAGAAATAATTATCCAGGTAATTATGCTTATCGAGAAAGTATTAATGAGGAAAATACTTTTAATTTGGGAGAAAAAAATATAGAATTTAATCAATTAACTTCAAATAGGAATTATAATCAAAAAGAAATTAATTATCAAAAAGAAAATCCAAAAAATAATTATGAACAATTAAATACATTTCAAGATAAATTAAATAATATTAATAAAGAAGAAAAAAAAATAAATAATGAAGAAAAAGAAATTGAAATAAATGAAGATATTTTAAATGAATTAAAAGAAGAAATGAATAATCTTGATGATGTTCAAGATAATAATGATGATAATAAAATTAATGATTATTATAATGAAGAATTAAGTGATAATTATTATGAAAAATATGAAAATAAAAATATGAAAAATGAAAATAATAATCATATAGAAAATAATAGCTATCATGAAGAACATAATGAAATGATACAAAATAATTATAATGAAAAGAATAACAATTATGAAGAAAATCCAAATAATTTCAATAAAATGAATAAAAATTATAATAAAAGGGAATATTATAATGAAGAAAATCAGAATAAAAGGAATTATTATGAAAATAAAAACCAAAATAATTATAAAATGAAATATAATAACAATGAAAATAAAAATAAAAATAATTATAATTATGAAATATATAATAATCATGAAAATCAAAATAATTTTAATAAAAGAAAATATTATAATAATGAAAATTTAAATAATTATAACAATGAAAATTTAAATAATTATAATAATGAAAATTTAAATAATTATAATAATGAAAATAATTATGAAATGAATAAAAATTATAATAATGAAAATCAAAATAATTATAATAATGAAACTAATGACATTAATAATCAAAAGGAATTTTATAATGATGGAAATCAAAATAATTATGATGAAATGTATAATAATAATGAAGAAAATCAAAATAATTATGATGAAATGAATAATAATAATGAAGAAAATCAAAATAATTATGATGAAATGAATAATAGTAATGAAGAAAATCAAAATAATTATAATAATGAAATCAATAAAAAATATGATAAAAGGGAATATTATAATGATAAAAATGAAAATAATTTGAATAAAAAGATAAAGGAATATCCCAAAATTGATTATAATGAAATTAAAAATAAAGATAATTATAAAGAATATATACAAAATAATAATAATAATAATAAAATAGAAAATAAGGAAAATGAAAAAAATATGAATCAAAATGAACAAAATGACTATGATGAATTCAATTTTAATGATGAAATAATAAATAATTTATTAAAAGAAAATATGAATGAAAATGAAAATATAAATATAAGCAATTCAAATAATAATGATATTAATAATAATAATGATGAAAATTATGAAAAAAATAAAAATGAAGTCAATAACCCATATAAAGAAATAGAAAAAATTCAAGAAAAAGAAATAAAAAATATTGAATTAAATAAAAGTAATTCTGAGGAATTAAATATAAATGATGAAAATAATAATAATGAATTAATTCAATCAAAAATAAAAAAAAAAGAAAATTTTAATAAAGAAAAACAAAAACAAAATGAAATAAATGAATTTAATATTATAGATTCAAAAAAAAATGACTCAATTAACGAAAACAGGAATGAAAATGAAAATATACATACTATTAAAAATAATGAAAATAATAACATCATATATATTAATAAAAAAGAAATAACAAACCAAAAATTAAATACACCATTTACAGAAAATAAAAATACAAAAAAAATATGTGAAAAAATGGAAGAAGGAGATTATGAAAAAAAAATAAGTAAACAAAATAAAAATATATATGTTAAAAATGGAGATAAACAAGAAATAAGAGATTCAATAATAATAATAAAAGATGGTGAAAAGCAAATAATTCAAAATAAAGATATAAAAACAAAATTAGATAAAAATAATATATCAATTGATACTCAAAATCAAAATACTTTATCAGAAAAAAATAATAACAGTAATATTAATATAACTGATTTAAATGAATCTGAACAAAAAATAAATCATTCATATCAATATTATAATAATGAAGAAATATTTAAAAAAAAAAATAATATAAATCCAAAAAATAATATTAATGAAAATAATAATAATTTAAAAAAAAATGAAAAAGATAAATTAGAAAAGAAAATAATAAATGAAGAAAAAAAAGATGAAAAAATAAATTATATTAATAAATTACAAAATTTATTCAAAGAACCAATTGAAAATAATAAAATGAATAATTCATTAAATTATGAAAAAGAAAATGAAGAAGAAGAAAATGATAGTGAAAATTATAATATGAAGTATATAAATGATGATGAAATTTTTGAAATAGAAGAAGAAAAAAAAGAAGATAATGAAAATAATAATGAAAATGAAAATGAAGAAAATAAAAATGAAGAAGAAAAAAATGAAAATGAAAATGAAGAAAATGAAGAAGAAAAAAATGAAAATGAATATGAAGAAGAAGAAAAAGATAATAATGAATTAATAAACTCAAATTATTCAGACACAGATAATGAAGCAATATTTGAAGAAATAAAAAAAAAAGCTTTAGAAAATGCAAATAATAATCATATAAATAATTATTTTAATGAAATTTCTGAAAGAAATATTTCAAATAATAAAAATGTTACTTTTTCAGAAGATAAAAATTCAATTATTTTATTTAATGAAAATGATATAGCAACTCAATTATGTATTATTGATTCTAATGGAAAAAAAACAAAATTTACACCTCTTAAAACAATTGATTTTAAAAAATCTAAAATATCAAAACCAATTATTTTAAATTCACCTCATATTAATATGGAATCTATTGAAAATGAAACTCAAAAAGAATTAAAATTTTATGAAAACAAATTTGAAGAAGAAGAAGAAGAAGAAGAAGAAAATGAAGATATAAAAAAGGAAAACATAGAGAATGATAATTATAATAATAATAATAATAATGAAACTAATGAGAAAAAAAATGATGAGAGTAATTATAGGGATAATAATAATAATAATAATCTAAATAATAATTCATATCAAAATATTAAAGATGATAATAAAATTATTAATGATATAAACAATAATAATATATTAGAAGAAGAAAAAAATAATCAAAATATAGATAATCAAAATAAAAATTCAAATATTGAAAATATTGAAAAAGATAAAGAAAAAATTAGATTAGATAATTTAACTCCATTAATAAATAAAATTGATGAAGATAATATAATTAATTCAGAAAGAAATGAAAAATCAAAATTAAAAGATATATCACAAATTTCACAAAAAAAACAGAATGAAATGGAAACAAGTAAAATAATTAAAAAAAATAATAAATTAAATATTCCTCATAAAATAATAAACAAAGAAAAATGTTATAAATTTAAAAGTAATCCTCAAAGATTTTTTACTGAAGATTTATGTGATACAGTATTAAAGGCATATGATTTAGAACCAATAAATAAAAAAACAACAAGAATTAATTCTATTTCTCCTTCTCAAAAAAAAATTTATAATAAAAAATTAATTCAAAAAAATAAAATTATTAGAAGTGAAAGTGTTTCTAAAAATAAAGATAATAAAAAAAAATAGATATATATATTAATTAAAAAGATTTTTGATTTATTTTTTAATATTACTTTAAAATTAAATTTATATCTTATATAATATTTTGAAATGATTTAAATATGGATTTATTAAAAATCTATTATTAAATAAATAAAAAAAATTTATATTACATTAATTTTGGAGTAATTAAATATTCTGCTCTTGGATGATAATTAACTAATATTTTTCTTAATAAATTTTTTTTTCTTTTTAATTCAGTATTTATTATAGGTAAATTTTTTTTATCACAATAAATTGCATTATAATTAGGAGAATAATCTCTAACATGTTCTAATGGTTTATTTAAATTCTTTTTTTCTCTTGAAATCATTTTTCTAAAATTAGGAACTGAAATATTTTTAATTATTTTATAATCAACATAACTATCATTTAAATTTTTATTTTTAACTATATCTGGTCTTACAGAATATTTATCAAAAGACATAACATGAATATTGTTATATTTATTTATTAAAGAATTGCTTTTTTTATTGAGTTTTTTTAAAAATTTTTGTTTAATTTGATGATGATTTAAAATTGTATTTTTATTCTTTTTTAAAGGTTTTAATTTATAATATGGAATATGTTTGTCAATTGAATTATAATTTGGTTGATAATTTGATATTGGTAAAATAGTATTTTTTTTAAATTTATTTTTAAAAAAATTTATATGATTTGCTTTTATTTGATTTATTGATTGAAATGTTTGATTTAAATTTAATGAATTTAAATTTCTTTCTTTAAATTTTTTTATTGAATTTTGAAGTTGATTTGAGATATTTATCATTTCATTATTTGAATTTAAAAAACTTTTATGATATATTGTTTCGTTGTTTATTAAATTATCAAAATCATCTTCTATTGAATTTGTTTTATTATTTACACTTTTATTTCTTGAAATAAATTTATTTTTTTTGTTTAAAATACAATAAAATATATTTCTTGTTAATAGTTTTTCATAAATTTTCCCAGTTGTTGAAATATTTTTATATTTTATATGTTTTAATTCTTTCAATAAAGTTTTGTATTGTTCATTTTTAATAGACATTTATTTTTTTTATCTTAATTCAATTATATTTTTTGAAAAAAAAAAGATTAAAAAAACTAATGAAAAAAATTTATAAATATATTAAATTTTATAATATAAATTTTTTTAATTAGCTTTTTAATTGTTTAAAATAATATTTCATTGATTAAAAATATTATAAATATAATTTTTTTAGTATTTTTTCAATTTTAAAATATCATTTTTCTTTTTCCATTTTTTTAATAGAAAATAATTATATAATTTAATTTAACCATAAAATAAAAAATAAAATTGATTTATATTATTTACTAATAAAGTAAAAATAAATATATGATGAAAACAAAATATGAGAATCACCAACTATCAATGATTGCTTTTAACCAACCTTAGATGGCTGAAAATATTTTCATTAAATAATAAAAATTTAAATTAAAAAAATAAATAATTTATATTTCTTTATCAAAAAAAACAAAAAAATCTAAAATATAAATAATTTATTATATTAAAAATTTTTTTAATTTATTAATAAGCAAAAAAAAAGCTATTCAAAAATATAAAAACAAAAAGAAAACGCAAAAACAACAAAAAAAAAACTTAGCAAAAGTCTCAAAAAAATAAATAAAAACATAAAATAAAAAAAAATAAAAAAAAAAAAAAAATTTATTTATCCTTTTTTTTCTTCTTATCAACTAAACCTTCTCCTTGTCCAATATCCCCATGTTTCCTAATATCATCATCTTTTTTAGAATAACCTTTTCCATGTTTATTATCAATTTTTAAATTTTCAATTTTTAAACATAATTCATCAGTCAAACCATTTTTTTTTCTATAATCATCTCCTTTCTTAAAATATTTATCTTGCATTTCTAATAAAAATTGTTGTTGAGGTCCTAAAATTGATCCAGGTCTACAAATTCTAATATAACCAATAAAAGCAGCAGCTGGGAATCTATAATGTTTCATAGCATACATTGCAATTAAAGTACCAGTTCTACCTAAACCTGCTTTACAATGAACAGCAATTCCTTTTTTTTCCTTTTCACATATATTAATAAAATTATCCATTATTTCTACACTTGGTGTAGAACCATCTAGGAAATACATATCTACATGTTTAATACCATTTTTAACAAATTTTTCTTTATCATATACTGGTTTATTTAAACGAACAACTAAACCAATATTCCATTTTTTAAATATTGGTATATAATCTTCTGGTGTATATGTTCTATAACCTTCTGAATCATATTGAGATGCTGATGGACTTGAAAATGCTAAAAATTTATTTGGTATTATCCAATTCATATCTCCATTATCAACATTTGCATATTCTTCATATTCTTTTGGTTTAAATGTTTTTGGGTCATACCATCCTAATTGAATAGCATATTCTAATCCACGTAAACAATCAAGTATTGTACATGGATATGTACATTCACCACATATTGCATCTCTAAATGGAGTAAATGGAGGTTTTACTCCTTGAAAAAATTCCCATGCTTCTTCTGCTTTTTTATGTTTACATATTACTAAATATGCCCCCATTAAATATGCTGCATTTGCTCTTTTTTTAAAATCTAAACTTGTATAATGGTAAATTTTGTGCTTTTTAAAATCTGGGTTTTGCATTATTTTATCTACTTCCATACAATATTTGTGAGTTTGTGCTAAATTTAATGGACCAAAATCGTCGAAGAATGCCTCGTATACTAAGTTGTCGTCTATACAAAAGTAAAATGCTTTTGATGTTTTACATTTTGGAGCTGTTGAATCAGAGATCCAGTATAGACGACCTTTTTCTATTTCTATAGCTTCGTTTTTTGACATTTTTGGTTGGGGTTTATTTATAAGGAATAAAATTTATTTTTAGGAATTAATTTTTTTTATTTTATTGTTTTTTTAATATTTATTTATGTATTTGAGAAATAAATTTGGTTTTAATATATTATTGAAAAATTTATTTTATCTTTATTATTATTATTAAATTTTAAGACCTTAATTGGTGTAATTTAAATTATTTGGACCCATAAAATCCTTAAAAAATTCTAATTAAATAAAATAATATATATTTGAAAAAATTATTATTTAATCAAAAGAATATTTTTAAAATAATTAATACTTAAAGAAAATATTTTATACAATATCCCACTTAAAATATTCTCATTCTTAAAGAATACCTTTTTTTTTATTCTTTTTTTTCCTCTTCTTTCTTCTCTTCTTTTTTTTCTTCTTTTTTTTCTTCTTTTTTTTCTTCTTTCTTCTCTTCATTCCTTCCAACATTAGGTTGTTCAACAAATTGAAAATTCTGTTCACTTAATTTACTCTCAAGTAAAAAATTAGCAGCTAATTCTTCATTCCCTTCACAAGCTCTAAGAGCTTGAAGTGTTTCAGCATCAGTAAACCCTCCAAGTTCCTTCAATCTTTTCATAGCCTCAGCTTCTTCTCTACTAATCATAATAGCACCAGGTGGTCTCCTGGGTTGTCCTCCTAATCCTCCTAATCCACCAAGGCCACCTAAACCACTATTACCTCCCATATTAGGAACAACTCCTTCCATATTAGGAATTCCTAAACCTAAAGTTTGTGAAAAACGTTGAAAATTTAATAAATCATTATCAGTAGGTGCACCTTGTAATAAATTTTTAAACTCAGCTTCATTTTTTTTAATTCTCTCAAACAATTCAGGATCACTATTTTTTATAGTTAATAAAATACTAGAAAGGGATTCTGGTCTATTATAACATAGAACTTTAATAATACTAGCAATATTACTTAATTCATTTTGTCCACTTTGACCATTTTCAGGAACAGATTCATGTGGAATATTAGGTAAATTTGCAGGGATACCATTAGTTAAAAATTCAACAGCTAAAACAATATTACCACGAGCTGCTTTTACTGCTGCTTCAGCTTCAGTACGTGGATAACCCATATCAGCTAAATTATTAATTTGTTCTTTGTAATCTGGTTCTTCTTGTTTAGGCTTTTGTTCCTCTTGTTTTGGTTCTGTTTTAGCTGATGGAATTTCTTCTTTTTTTTCTTCCGATTTTGAAACATTTTGAACTTTTGCTTTTGTATTCATCATTATTATTACGTATTCGTTTTTTATTTCATAAGATTTTAAAGTTTTTGTGTCATCGAGGATTACACCATTATATAGAAGTTTTAAATTGTCTGAATCGAATCCATGTACTTTTTCTATTTCTTTTTTTAATTCCTTTACTGTTATTTCATCTGAGGATACTTCAACTTCATGTGGAACTTGTTTTAGGTTTTTTATTATTAGCTTCATTTTTTTTATAGGTAAATTTTGTTATGAATTAAATAGTTATTTATTTAAAATAAATTATTTTTTTTGATGGATTTTTTTGTATTATAAAATATATTTTAAAATAAACATTTATTTTATAAATAATTTAATAATAAATTAAAATTATTACAAATAATAAAAATGTTAAAATAAAATTATAAATATAAACTAATAAATAATAAAAAGTATTAACAACATTTTTTTTTTTTATTCCCATCATCATCATCATTAATTTGTGTTAAATTATTATTATCTTTTAATTCATCTGTATAATTATAATTAATATAATCATCATATAAAAGTTGAGCTGCCTTGATAAAAATTTCTTTAGCATTAAAACCAGTTTTTGCGGAAGCTTCAACAAAAAATTCAAATTCATAATCATCTTTTAATTTTTGTGCTTCTTCCTTACTAACTTTCCTTTGATCTTCTAAATCAACTTTATTTCCAATTAAAAATATTTTAATATCAGGATTTGAATTTTGTTTTAAATCCTTAATCCAATTTTCAAGTTCATTAAAACTTCTTACACTAATTTTAATAATAAAAAAAATATTTTTACTCATCAATTGCATAAACAATAATTGCTAAGGAACTATTTCTATAAAAATTTGTAATTAATGATTTATAAGCTTCTTGTCCGCATGTATCCCAAATTTGTAATTTTATTTTTTGTCCATTTATTTTTATATTAAATGAAAAAAATTCAAAACCAACTGTTGCTAAATAATTATTTTGAAAAATATTTTTTGTTGCTTGAATTGATAAACATGATTTTCCAACACCTATTTATTGTTATTTTTTTTTTTAATTACCTGAATTTCCTATTACAATTACTTTAAATGATATATCGTAATTGGAATCATCTTCAGGGAGAATTTCATAATTTTTATCATTGTTGTTTGATGTGATATTTTTATTTTGATTTAATTCATTATTATTCTCCATTATCACTTAAAAATAAAAAATATTTTTTTTTAAATGATTTTTAATTATATTCAAATTTTGACTTTTTATTTTTATAAAATAAAATTATTTTTCTTTGTTAGGAATAAAAAAATTATAAAAATAATAAAATATCAAAAATCAAAGAAATTTAAAATAAAATTTTTACTTCAATTAGAATATTAATATGGTTTATTATTTATTTCTATTATTTGAAAATTAAAATTTTGTTAATTAATATTTAATAGATTTATTAATATTTGAATTAAAATATTTAAAAAAAATAAAAAGATTTTTATTCTTTTAATTTTTATTTTATAAAATTTAAATTAAAACAAAATGAAAAATAATAATTATCAAAAAGAAATGATAATATCAAAACAAAAACAGTTTAATTTTAATAAATTTTTAATAAATACAAATTCTAATATATGGGAAAATGATAATAAAAACAGTTTAATTTTTGAAGAATTTGAATTGCTATCAAGTTCATTTACTGAAAGTTTGGAAAATAATAATAATGATATTAAATTAAATTTAATTACATTTTATATCAAATTCCTAATAAAAGCCATATATAATCAATAGATAAACATTTGACTGATAATGTATAATTAAAAAAATAGGAAATAATCCATTTATTTTTAGAAATAATATTCAAAAGAAAAATTTATAATTCCAAAATTACCTTTTAAACAAATGAAATTTATGAATGCTATACTATTTATAATCCTATATTTAACAATTGATAGAATTTATCAATAAAATCTTTTAATAATAATAAATCAGATAAAGTTTTAAATATATCTTTAGAAAGAAAAATGAAAGAAAAGAAAGATAAAATTAAATTTCTAAAGAACAAAATTTTGAACAATAAAAAATCAATAAATAACTTCAATATTTTTTATAAAAAAATAGGAAAAGATATTATTCTTTTTATTTTTATTAAGTCAAGTTTTATATATTTCTTAAGTATTATTGAAAATATATATTAGTTAGAGTATTTTTATATTGATTTTATAATTTCAATTCTTTTCAAATTTTAAATATAAAAAATGAAGATTTAAATATTTATTATTATATTCTATAAATTTTTAAATTTAAATTAAATTTTTTTGTTTTTTATTTTTTTAAATATTTATATAAAAATAATTCAAATATTAAATTTTCAATAATACAAAAGTTTTAAATATAAAATTGTTTTTTCAACTATTTATTGATTCTTTCAAGTAAAATTCATTAAAAAAGTTAATTATTAGATTAACCATTCTTTTTAATATTATTATTTTTTTTCTAGTTTTATTTTTAATTTAAATTTAAAATTAAATAATTTTTTCTAATAAAAATCATAATTTATAATTTATTAAAAATACATGAAGATCTTTAAAGCATTCATTACAATAAAAACATTTGACTTTTTAACTTTCCCTTATTTCCATTTTATAACAAAAAAGGGTTGTAAATTTTTTTATATTCTTCTATATATTCATCATTTATCTTTTCTTAACATTATCATTTTTTCAATTTGATTATAAGTCTTACTATTCTTAATCTAATTTATATAGTTCTTTTTTCTGATTTTTATAAGTTTTCTTATTCTTCTATTATGTGACCATTATAAATATTTCCTTGGATTATCATAATTTTTATTTTTATATTTTTATTCCGTCAAATAATCCTTTTTTATGTTTTCTTTTTCTTTATTGGAATGAGGTTATAGTAAAATGAATGATATTAAGAAAACTATTATATTTATCATTTTAAAAGATTTTAATTTTAGAAAAACAAAAAATTATTTTTATTTCAAAATAAATAATATTTTTTTTTATTGAAGAATGATTATAATATAGAATTATAATCATAATTAATTATGATTAAATATATATTTTGAACTAATATATTATATTAAAAAAATAAGTATTATGCTATATAAATTGAATATATAATTATTATATTATCTTTTATAGAATAAAATATTTTTTGAAGATTATTTTCTTATAAATTTAAACAGAAATTGTGAAATAAAGATTAATTATTGTTAATTGATAATAAAAGATTTTTATCATTAGTTATTATTTCACAATTCTTATTTATTTTCAAAAAAATATTCACCATTTTAATAACATTATTAGTATTAAAATTAGATAGATTTAATGTTATTAATGATAAACAATAACTGAACATCTCACTCATATTAGTAACTTTATCTGTATTAAAGTTAGATAAGTCCAAATAAGTTAAAGAAGAGCATCCAGAAAACATTTGACTCATATTAGTAACTTTGCTAGTATTAAAAATATGTAAATCCAAATATTTTAAAGAGTAGCATCCAGAAAACATATTATTCATATCAATAACATTACTAGTATTAAAATTAGATAAATCTATAGAAGTTAAAGAAGAACAAAATTCAAATAAACTACTCATATTTATCACATTTTCAGTATTAAAATTAGATAAATTTAAATTTAATAAATTAGTACAGTAATATAACATTAAATTCATATTAACAACTTTTGTTTTATTTAAATTTGATAAATCTAATGACCTTAATTTATTACATTTATAAAATAAATGATTTATATTGATTAATTCATTGTTTAATAAAATTTTCAATTTATATAGTCCTTCTTTTGGGAATTTATAATTATAACAAAAATCAATTTTTTCATCATTCAAATATAATTCACAATTTTCTTTTATATGATCTTCATTTTTAATTACAAAAAACCCTTTTGCATTTTCATTTGAATTTAATATTCTTATTGGTTCATTTAAATAATTCTCTTTTTCATTTAAATTTTTTTTAATATCATAATAACATAAAATATAATTATTTTCTTCATAATAATCAAATTTATTATTATCAATTTTTTTTTTTATTATTTCTAAATAATTGATATAATATTTTTTATAATCATTAATATATTCATCTAAAACATCAGTATTTGTATTAATTGATTTTATATTATTCATATAGTTTTTATGATTTTGCTTCATATCATTAAATTTATTTTCAATTTCATTAAATAAACAATTCATTGTTAAAATTTCATCATTATTAAAGCCAATTTGATTAAAAGGAATTATCTTATGAAAAGAATGATTATTTATACATTTTTCACAAATATTATATTGACAAGTAGAACAATATGAATAATAATTTTTTAAATGTAAATGACATTCAAAAGAATTATATTTTAAGAAAGGATGTTGAAAATATTGTTCCCATGAAATTCTTTTATCAACATTAGGATTTAGCATTTTATTTAATAAATCATTTAAATATTTATCTTGAACTATTGGTAACTTTTTATTTAATTCAATTTGTTTAACAATTTCATATTCTGTTCCATTATAAGGATATTTTTTATATAACATATAATAAATTACAATTCCTAAAGACCAAATATCACTTTTGAATTTATTGTTTCTCCTTTTAAACTTTCAGGTAAGGATGTAACTGATGAAATATTATAAGATTTTTTAGTATGTAATTTACTTTCTTCAAAAACTTTACTTAATAGTGTGTTTGAAATTTTGAAACATGTTTTATCTATTTTTTTTTGATTTACTGATAATAATATATTTGAAGGTTTAATAGCTGAATGTATTATTCCATTGTTATATAGGTTTTTGAATCCTTTATTTAAATCTAATAAAATTTTTTTAATTTCTTTTATTGATAATGGTACTTTTCTCTTTTCCATGTATTCTTCAAGATTTGAAAAACATAATTCAAAAAATAATAAATATGAATCTTTTATTTCAATTATTTCCTTAACATTTATTAAATTCTCTGAATTTATATTATTTATTGTTTTAAATTGGTTTTTTATATCTATTTTATTTAGTTTTTTTTTATTTATTTCCCTGATTTCAAAATATTCTTCTGTTGTTTTATTTTTAGCAATATATATATTTCCAAAATAATCAGCTTTCTTTATATCTATTTTTTTATATTTTTTCCATATTATATCCATTAATACCTATTTTTCACAATTTAATTTAAAAAATATTTAACGAATTTTTATTTTATATATTAAATTAATAAATATTAACAAATTTTTTTTGTAGGTATATATTATTTTTAAATTATAGATTTATATAAGGAAAGTTTCTAATATTTTCATAAGTTTTATTATGAAATAAAATTAAAATTTATATTAATTCATCTATTTAATGAATCAATATCAAGAGAAAAAAATTATATTTATATGATTTTTTAAATTTAATTTTATTCACTTTTTGCAAAGAATTAAATTATTACATGATAGATTTATAAAATCAGATAAAGTATTTTAATGATTA
>JAJJLH010002617.1:0-16850 GCA_023806865.1 Isotricha sp. YL-2021a | reverse complement strand
TGGGGTGAGCAGATAGTTGTTGATACTGAAGGTGTCGCAGAAAAAGTTCAGCTTGGCTCAATGTATCGTCTGAAAACAATTTATTCCGTTAATATGCAAACTGCATACCAAACAGGGAGATATAAAACTCAATACGAGAATACGGATAATCGACCGTATTGGGAATATGTGGCGGTTATGGATGCCTCGACACGACCTGAACACGCAATGCTTAACGGACTTGTTTATAGATATGACGATCCGTTTTGGCAGAGCTTTTACCCTCCAAACGGTTGGAGGTGCAGATGCAGAGTAAACGCTCTTTCTGATTACAATCTGCAAAAGAAAAACCGAACGGTCAGTTCTTCTGTAGGCACACTATCGGAAGAATTGGCACTTGTTTCTAAAAAGTCAGGGGAATACAAGCCGGTTACAGTTTATACTGATCCTCTCACAGGGAAACGTGTCGCACCTGATGTCGGGTGGAGTCATAATCCTGCAAGCGGTTTAATAGACGATTAAATGATAGTTAAAAATAATTTATAAGGAGTTTAAAATGACAACAGACAAAAAATGCTTAATTAATTGGGTTGGTGGTAAAAGATTATTGCGCAAGACTATTGCGCCACTTATTCCTAAAGATATAAAGTCCTACATCGAGCCATTCGGTGGTGGTGGTTGGGTTTTATTTTATAAAAACAGATGGGCTGATTTAGAGATTTATAACGATCTTGATGGCAGACTTGTAAACCTATTCCGTATTGTAAAATACCATCCGAACGCATTTAAAGAAGAGTATAAATATCTGCTTGGTTCAAGAGATATGTTCTTCCAATTTCTGAATGGCACATTTATAACCGACATTCAAAAAGCTGTTCAATTCTACTTTATTATTACACGCTCTTTTGGAGGTAAAGGTTCGTCTTTTGGTACGGTTAAAAAATCCTCAGGCGGTGCAAGTAAATCTCAAAAGAATGTATTAGATAAGATTGATGCAATTCACGAAAGACTTGATAAAGTTATGATTGAAAATCGTGACTTTGAAACTCTTATTAAACAATATGATTTTGAAGATGCATTCTTCTATTGCGATCCTCCGTATTCTCAAGGTTGTGGTTATGATGTAACTTCAACCAAAGACTTTGACCACGAACGCTTAAGAGAAGTTTTAGGCAACATCAAAGGCAGATTTTTACTTTCATACGATGATTCTCCTAAAGTCCGAGAATTATATAAAGGCTTTGAAATGATAGAAGTTGAAAGATTAAACGGAATTAACAACCGCTCTGATGTGGAAAATCGCAAAAAGATTTTTAAAGAATTGTTGATTGCTAATTACCCAATTAAGGAACTTCATGAGCGACAAACCGATAGAGATTGAATTTGATAATAAAGAAGTCCACGAAAAACTTCTTACTCTTGCCAAAAAGACTGAGAACCTGCGCCCTTTAATGAAAAATATTGCCGGCATATTTGCTTATTCAACCGAAGAGAATTTTAAGGAAGAAGGCAGACCTGACAAATGGCTTGATTTGGCAGAATCAACTAAAAAGCAAAGAACTAAAAAAAGAAAGTGGCCGGGACAGATTTTACAAGTTGAAGGTAAACTTGCCGCATCAATAAATACATATTACGATAATGATTCTGCGGTTATTGGATCGAATTTAGAATATGCCGCCATTCATCAACTCGGAGGTCAAGCCGGCAGAAACAAATCTGTTGAAATACCTGCAAGACCTTATATATTCTTGACAGATGGGGACTATGATGAAATTTTGCATAATATTGATAACTATTTGAGCGATTATAAATAATTAAGATTTTGTTAATTTTATCTTGTTTAATATAATCCTCATGTATAGTATAAATGTGAGCTTCATTGTTTAGCCACGCCGACAATTGAATATTTTTATTTATTAACTCTCTAATATTGTTTTCTAATAATATGTGTATCTATTACAACTAAATTTACTCTCGAACAAGCCGAATTGTTCATCCCCAGACTTGGTTAGCTGAATAATTGCCGTAGGTGTGTGTTGGTTATTTACCCATAGACACTATTGTAGTGATGGTCTGCATTATAATTGGCAATACAATTTACTGAAATAATATCAGTAAGAAAGGACTTTTAATGTTTTTTTTAAACAAATTATTAAAGAGGATAGGGGAGGAGCCAACTATCTTTAAAAATCCCAAAATTAATTTTATTTTAGGCTTAACTACATCACAAATCAAAGAACTTAAAAAGTTTGCAATTTTAAATGGTTTTATTTTACAGAAGAAACAAGAATATTTCCTAACAAGTAAAGGGGAAATATATTTAAAAAATAATCCAATCCAAAGTTGGAAAAATAAAGAATTTCCTAAAAGACCTGACTTAAATCTTGAATATCTAAAGGAAGAAAAAACACCTGCAACGGTAACAAAAGCCATCAGAAATTTAGCAAGGCATTTATTAGATGGTGAGTCATTAAAAGAAAATTCAATGGAAGAGTTTATTCAGGAAGAACTTTTAAATAAGAATTCAAAATTTAGAGGACTTATTGAAGAAATAGAAAATTATCTTTCACAAAATAAAAGAATAAATCTTGGGGAGATATTTAATATATTTTCTAATTATGGACTCACAAAATCAATAATAAATATCCTTCTCTTGGATGTATTGGCGAGAAATAAAGACACACTCGCCATTTATGAAAAATATCAGTTTACCTTAATAATAAATCAACTTTTGTTCGATAAAATAATGTTTGCACCTCAAAACTTTGAATTACAAAAAACTGTATTCAATGAAACATCCGTATTGACCGATATTTCAGACTTGATATTGCCGCATAAATCGGAAAATATATTAGAAATTACAAAGGGAATAGTCTATTTCATAAGAAGTCTTGATAAATACACTCTACAAACACAAAATTTATCAAGAAAAGCAATAAAATTTAGAAATGCTGTTATAAATGCAAAAGATCCAATTAATTTATTAACAATAGACATTCCACGCATTATTCAGGGTAGAAAACTAAAAGACTGCGATAAACAGTTTGTAAGCACCTTTGAAAAAACTCTTTATGAATTAAAGTTTGCATCTGAAAATATGATAAAAACAATTAACCAATTTACATTGGACTCTTTCAATGCCGCCAATCGGCAGGAATTAACTGATAGATTTAAAAAGGTAGAAGAATTTATCGGTGCAAAAGAATTAAAAACTTTATATTCAAATGTCACAAATACTGATGTATCTGATAGTTTTTGGATCGAACGAATTGCGACATATATAAATAAATCTCGTGTTCCAAAAGACTGGACAGATGAAGATGTTGCTGATTACAAAGTAAAAATTAAGGAATTATCATTAAAATTTTATGTTTTGGAAGCAACGGTCGGCTCTTCCTCTAACACTATAACTGCAAATTTTCATTCGGTATTGGCAGATTTCTTAAAACTATCAAAGCCGGAACAATTTATAATGTTGCGAAAAGTAGTCAATAATTAAGGAGCAGGAGGAGATTATGAGCGAAAAAGAATACCATATTTTGAGTTTATCAGGCGGCAAAGATTCAACAGCACTTGCTTTTTATATAAAAGAAAATATGCCCGAAATACATGAAAAAATTGAATATATTTTCTGTGATACCGAATGTGAATTACCTGAAACTTACGATTATTTAAATAAAATAGAGCTTTTTTTAGGTAAAAAAATTAAGAGAATCAAACCATATAAAAACTTTGAATATCTGATGGCAATATATAATTATTTTCCATCCCCAATCAAAAGATGGTGTACGATAGAAATGAAAACAAAACCGTTCAGAAAATATGTATATGATATGTTTAAAGAACGAGGCGAAGGTGTAATTCATTTATATATCGGAATAAGAGCAGACGAACCACAAAGAGCGGCACATGGTAAATATGGTGATGGTTATATTCAAGAGGAATATCCTTTTGTTGACAATGGTATTACACATTCTGATGTTATGGAAATATTAGAAAATGCTGGAGTTGGATTACCTGCATATTATTCGTGGTCAAAAAGATCAGGCTGCTATTTTTGCCCGTTTCAAAGTAAAAATACTTGGTTAAACTTATATGAAAATCATCCCGATTTGTTTATGAAAGCCAAAGCATTTGAAGATGCAAAAAATCCTGAAGGTTGCGAATTTAAGGCAGTTGGTTGGAATCTCGATATGCTATTAAAAGATATGATAAAACCCGAAAATGCAAAAAAAATTCGTGCTGACTACGAAGCAAAACAAAAAAAGAAGAAGGAAGCATCACCTCGTAAACTAATCAATATGTTTGCAGATGAACCTATGTTTGATGAGGATGACTGTGGTGAAAATCAATGTCTGTTCTGCCATATATAAAATTAACGAATAGAATTCCACAATTCTAAAAAGTGAGCTTTATAAGCAGAGGTGAGTCCCGGTGCATTTTTGATGATTAAACAATTTTCATCGTTTACCTGTTCACCCTGCTTTGTAAAGTTCATTGAACCAATTACAAGCGTTGAATCATCTATAATCATAGATTTCATGTGCATCTTTCCTGACCAATGCTCTACTTTTAGTTCTATGCTGTTGTTTTTAATATAGTCAATGTTACTGTATTTACCACCTGCACAAGTTTCATCCATTATTATTTTTACATCAACCCCTCTCTTTTTGGCATTAATAAGTTCATTAGCCATGTCTTTTCTAGTAAAATAAAAAGCAGGAATATATATTGATTTTTTAGCATTTCTTAAAAGTGGTATAACCTGCGTTGTACCTGCTTTATTAGCAGGGGAAAAGTAAACAGAAACATCAAGATTTCCTATTTTAATGTGTTCATTGTTTACAACTGAAGCTTTCTCATTGTGGAACTTACCTGCAAACATCTGTTCAAACTCTTGTTCAAAGACACTCGCTATATTTTTATCATTAATTAGAACGGCTACATTAGAGTTATATCCAGTCAAACAAGTATCGCTTATATTGGTTGAGCCTGTAAACACAATCTTTTTATCAAAAATAAAGAATTTATCATGCATTATTGCTTTATTTGGAAACATATAGTGTGAAGTTCTGCCATCTTCACTCTTTTGGGAAACCATATCAGTCTTGTATTGTGGAATTACTTTCATTAGTTTTTCAGTATCACTATATATATTATCTCCCTTTTCTGTGATATCTGTTACCCAACGAATTTTAATCCCTCTCTTATAAGCATCTACAAGGGCATTAAATACTTCATCCTGTTGTCTTATGCCATATATAGCGAAATCAATACTCTCTTTTGCATGATTTATGTTATAAACAAGCATTTTACAAGCATTTGTTGTACATCTATTTTCAGGTTGTTTTTGCACCAGAGGACTTAAAAAGAAAAGTCGAATATTATTTTCTTGTGCATTTGCAGGATAGATTTTATCTTCAATTTTTGTGGTAGTTTTAATTTCTTCTTGAATAGGTTCTGTATTGTGGCAACAACAAGCAGGTTTGCTATTCTTATTTAATTGTTTTCTTAAAGTTAATTCAGGTTGTTTTGTTTTCCAAGCATTTTCACAGTTAATTTCATGATATAGACCTTTTTTGCTATTTAGAACAACAATATCAAGATTCTTTGTCTTTTCTGCATTGCTTTGTATTTTCTCTAAATTATAAAAAGGCTTTAATTGCTTTTTAATATTTGAATAAGGATAAATAAAGGCATATCCCGATTTTAAGATTTCTTCTTCGTATGATTTGCATCCACCTTTTTTATCACAGTCATAATATATTGAAACAAGTTCTCTTCCGTAATAATCGTGGTTACTTCTACCTGAATATTCAACTTCTACGTTCTTGTTTAGCAAATGTTTTTCGGCAAATTCTTTACCTAAATATCCAAGCTTAAGTGCTTGTTCGGTTGTTATGCCTGATTTTTCAGCCTGTTTATTTAAAGTTGCATTAATTTTAACTTCAAAAGCATCAATTCCATTTACCCTAACCCTCTCGTTAGAATCCATGATGCCATTAGAATTAAAATCTATGAAGAAAGTATCTCCATCTAAAACTCTCAAAACCTTGTAGGTGTCAGCATTGACTGATAAAGGACAGACAAAGAAAGTAATTATTAATAGTATGCATAAAATAAACTTCTTCACAAGTTCATTATACTTGAAAATCAACTATTTAAGAAATTTGAACAGAATTAATTACATTGAACATCTGTAATATTTTTAGAAATAGGTTGAATATTCTGACTATGTGTGAAAGAGGTTTCAAAAACTCCACTGCAAATATCTTTTACGGCACAATTAGCACATTGAGGCAAGAATGTCTTTTTCCAAGTTGAAATACTATCTCTACAGAATTGCTGTACTTTATCATGCACAAGACAGAATGGAAGATTATATACATCAACAATCATATTAAATCGGACATATTCTCTTACTGCTTCATACAATTCTGTTTTATATTCAATCGGGTCAATAGATACTAAATCATAGTTGGTTTCTGCATTTCCATGGTATTCCATACCCATTAGCGCAACATGAGATACAAATGGTAAATTCCTATAAATATATTCAGCCAATGTTTTTAATTGTTTATAGTTTTGCTTTAAGATTACAGTTCTTATTTCAATTTCCTGCCTGTATTTTGCTAAATTGTACAATCCGTTTATAGTTTCTATAAAAGCACCTTTAACACCAACTATGTAATCGTGTTCTTCTGCTATGTCGGAATATAACGGTATGCCAAAAGAAACTTTTATATTTTTTATTTTGGCAATTTTCTCAACATTTTCGATTTTAGAAAAATTCCTTCCATTAGTTAAGATATGAACCTTTTTATCTGGTGCTTTTAATGCAATAGATTTAAGTAATTCAACCAATTTATTCATATTTAATGTTGGCTCACCACCGGTTATCCCGATTTCTACATGTTTACTCAAATCAACTAATTTTAGAGTTTCTAAACATTCATCATATCTTACACAAGAACCTTCTACCTGTGGACACATAATACACTTGCTGTTGCAAATATCAGTTACATAAAAAGCATTATTGTCTGATTTTACTTCCCACAGAACATTGATTTTTCCTTCTATTGAGATGTTTAAGACATCCTCATCATCAAAAGGAATTTCATTATTTTTTATTTCAATTACAGGTAAATTTGTTTTGAACATTCCTTCTGTCGGAACAACAAATGCTTTTATACCTACTGAAAATAAAGGTTTTTTGGTACAAAATAATATTTTATCTTTGGCAAATATATTATTTTTTGTACAGAATTTACCAATTATAGGATCTTTTAGATTATGTGGATTGCCTTTTATCTCTTTCATAGCTTGATTTCCTCATAGGGTCTACGAGTTATCCAACTCCAAAATATATCTAATGTTTCTTCATCAGCATTCTTTAAGAGATTAAATAAATGGTCTAAAATCATCTTATTCTTTTGACAAAAACCACTTGTTAATCTATAACCCATTAAATCTTTTGTTTCTAAATAATTTCTTATTGGGTCGGCACCACAGTATTGTTGATAAACACATTCAGAACATACAGGCATTGTTTCTACGCAGGAATTAAAGACAATATCTCTAATTATCTTTCCGTTAAATACATCTGTATATTTATCATTAACTGTCCCCATACAGAAATAATCATCACCCATACGAGCCAACATTCTTGCCTCATCAGCAGGATAAATTTTCCCATCATAGTTGTAAATAGTACCCGATATACCTGCACCCGAAGGGGATTGTAAATCAACAAAACCTGTTGAAAAAGGTGTTAGGATACGACTTAAAAATAGTGCAGCAAAACATTCTACAAAACTTGTCCCTGATTTATTTAGTTTAATAATGTAATCAAGAGCATCTTTATATGCCTCTAAAAATTCTTCTGTTGAGTAACCAAGGTCATCTTTATTTTTAATTGCATTTCCATAAGGATTCAATGCTCTTAAAAATACGGTATTATATCCCTGATTTATGTATTCATCAATCACTTCTCGTAATCTATGAAGGTTTGATTTTGTAATTGTGAGCAACGGAGCACAGCCATCTTTGCCCATAGCACTTTTAACTCTTCCAGAGTTTTTAACAAAAGCATCGTAAGAACTATCTAAAATTCTTGATTTTCTATTACAATCGTGTATTTCTTTAACTCCGTCTAATGAAGTTGATATTTCTATACTATGCTTTTGGCAGAACTTAATTTGTTCATCCGTTATTTCCATAAGATTAGTGCAAATAACAAATCCTAATTTCTTTTTAGCAATCTTATTTAGAAACTCTGCATAAAGCACACTTTGTTTTAAGACTTCCCAATTTAATAGGGGTTCTCCACCTTGATATTCGATTTTTATATCCATTGAAGGTGTTTGGAATATCATATCCATAGTTATTTTAGCAGTGTCCCATGTCATATCATAGTCTTTTGAAGTGAAATCAACACTTGATGCATGGCAATATTTACATAAACAATTACATCTTAAAGTAATAACAATCATGTGCAGACTTGTAAAGTCAGAAATATATGCTTTACGGGTTCGTAATTTAACAGCAAGCATATTGATTGTGGTTTCTTTTTCAGATTCTGTTGTAAGAAATTGTTTAGACTTTAATTTTCTATATGCAGGACTATCTTCTGCAAGGTCATAATTTACGAAATTATCAAATTCTTCTTTTGATAAAAACAAATGTTCACCTGCTTGATTTACGAGGAGAACATCATTGTTGAAGTATTTAAAATTAAAAGGTAATATAATATAATTCATTACTGCCTTTTAAAATGAGAAAATGCTTTTTCGTATATAGCATCCCTTATTGTTCCAAACTGATTATTAAGATTTTCTTTTAATTGTTGTTCTTGTAATTCGGAATTAAATTTATCCCAATTAAAATCAGTCCCCGTTTTTGAAACAACAGAGAGTACATAATTATTTTCATCTTCTGAAATATTAATATTAAAATCTTCTTGCCATAAATAAGTTACTTTTAAAATAACTTCTTTATTGAAAATAGTTTTGCTTATCTTGTATTCCATTAGTATCTTGAACTGTAATGTGACCTATGAGAACTATGAGAATAATGTGAAGAATGAGAATAGTGGTCGGCTATTTTAACTTCTTCAGATGAAACTGTTTCAGCACCATTATAAAGTATAAAATTCTCATCTTGTTGCATGTTTTCAGCAATTTGAGAAGTTGAAGGTGTAATTGGTAATGCTTTTACTTCTAATCCCATATTTGCGAGCAGACATACCGCCAATACGGATAAACAACTGAATATTCGTTTAATATTATGCATCGGTCATGACTCCTTTGTATTTACATTATAATATATCAAAAACTAAAAAACAATAAAATTTGCCATCGAGTTAGAAAATTTTTACAAATTCCTTTATAATTCAAAAGTAAAATTTAATCGTTTAATAACCAAACCATCGTATAATTGTTTTAGTAAGTGCATTTTATTGTAATTCGAAAAATGGAATAACAAATCTAATCCATTTGCTGATTGCATTTGCATCGTACCATACCTGCAAATTGGTATTTGGTAATTATTTTTAAACCTTCTGTCTGGTGAACCATTTTTATTTAAATATTTCCAAGTTCTATGAATAACTTCAGCATCAGAAGGAACATTTTCTTCTTCAATAAAATCAACATAGTCAAACAAAAATTGAATTTCAGAGTATCTTAAACTACTTATTTTAAGATTATTATCTATTAACATCCTGTCAGGTAAAAAATAAAAATTTTTATTTAAAAATTCTAAACAATAATATTCTACATTGGATTTTAGGAAAACAGCATTTTTCTTTTTTATATGAACGCTACTTCTACTTGATGAAGTTGAAGCACCTCCAGAATATTTCATATTATCATGCTTTATTCTTGACTCTATTCCCCAAAGTTTATTATTTCCTGATAATTCAGATAAAAATAAATTTAAACAAGAATAATAATCTTCATAATCATTATCAAAATTATAATTTAATTCAATTATAAAATATTTTTTAAACACTTGTCTCAATATTATCAAGGCCAAAGAAACCAAAATTAATGGTGGAAAAAATAAAGATGTGATACAAAAGATAAACATGCATATTCTCCACACATTAATATTTGTCGTTATTTTAGATGCATGTTCGATAAAATCATCATAAACTGCGTCGTATTCTTGAATGTCTGTACTAGCACTGTATTCTAAAGAACCACTATTATTTGTTTCTACTAAAACCTGATTATTTTTTGAATTACCACCACTTGACTCGGAAATATATGCAAGTCCTGTTCCGGGAATAGAATATGTTGAACGATTTCTACCATTAGCCAGTTTTGTCCACCTCATTCCTTTTGTACCAAAACTGTATCCAATACCACTCTTACTTAAATTAATACGGAATCCGCCACCTAAATTAATTGACTTTCTAAATCTAAATCCCATTCCTTATTCCTCTTTATTTTCATTCTTCTTGGAAAAAGCATTCATCAAAGCAACACTAAAAATACCTATAAACAAGCCATGTAGTCCTACGCCTAATATTGCTGTTATTGATGCAATTGCCTTGCCAAAATCCGAGATAGGACTTATATCACCGTAACCAACACTTGTAAAAGTTATAATACTAAAATAGAAACACTTTGGAATTGAACTAAATACTTGGGGTTGCACAGGATTTTCTGCTATATACATCAAAATAGAGGCAACAAGAATTGCAGTTAAGAATATACTTAACGTTATTATTAATTCTTCTTTTTTTTCCTTAAATGCTTGAAGAATATTATTTAATGCATTGGAATATCTTCCAATTTTCAATAAGCGAATCAGACGAGATAACCTGAATATTCTTAAAAAAATTGTATTTATTGAACAGAAAGTTAAATAAAATGGCAAAATAGCAAATAAGTCTATCAACATCATAGGTTTAAATATATTCTTAAACCTATCTATTGTTATAATTCTGCATAAATATTCAATCGTAAATATTATAATTGAAAAAACTTCAAATCTACGCATCCAATCACCAAACACATTATGAAACGATTGCATTGTATCTAATACAAAAGTAATCAAATTCAGAATGATTAAAACCATTATGAATTTTTCTACATGGTAATTGTCTATAAAACTTCTTAATTTTTCTCGTATATTCATGCTTATTATTATACAATAAAATTAATAGTCATTATTTATTAACTTTATCCAATAATATAAATTAAATCCTTTTCATTGCACTTATAACTTGCCCAACAACAGCAAATTGTTTTGTTTTATCTATTTCAAACGGCACATATTCTTTATTAAATGAAACCGCTATTACACCGTCAGCTGTTTTCTTTAATTGTTTACAAAATAATTCAGAATCATAAACAAAGGCATAAACTTTACCACTATTTATATAAGTTTTAGATTCATCCACGACTAAGGCATCCCCGGATTCAATTCTATCTGCCATACTGTCCCCTCGTGCAAACACAACAGAGACTGTTTTGGGGTTTCCTCCAAAACTTCTTATAAAATTAATATCGAGTCCGATAGTATTAGATACGAAATCAGCATTAGCAAAACTTCCTGTGCCACAACTTAGTTCAACTTCCGTTCTCACAGGAACTTGAACGATTGAGTCATTAACAACTGCAACGTTTAAGAATTTAGTCGGAACACCTTTATCCTCTAAATATTCTTTTAATATCGATAATTCTTGCTTTGAAAGTTTACTATCTCTGTTAATTCGCTGACCGATGTTTTGCCTTGTTGCATTGATGATAACTGCAAACTCTGTCTTTGTCATTTGAGGATAGAACTTTTGTAGTTCCTCATAACAATATTTTAGTGAAATAGTTGTGTAATTTGAGTTTGAGTATTTTGGCATAATCTTCCTCTTGACATTAAAAAATAAACTTGTAAACTATTATTATAAAAATAGTTTACAACAATATAAAAATTTTTGCAAACTATTCAACTATCTCAAGAAAGGAAATATATGTTTGATGCCCATGGACAAAAAGTTGATGCTCTTTATCAACTCATACAAATGAAAAACTGTGAGCGGATTGTTAAATTCAAAACTGCAAGCATAGACTCTGCCCTTGGTTATCTTCAATGGCACATCCGAAAATATAAACGAGGACTTTTATTAGAAGTTTCTTTATTGAGGAAGATTTACGACTGGCGAACAAAATCGGTGAGATATTCTTATGAGTAAATACATCGCTCTTGTAGACTGCGACAGTTTCTTTTGTAGTTGCGAGAGAAAGTTAAATCCTGAATTAAACTGCAAACCTCTCTGCGTTGTATCAAGTGAGAGAGGGTGTGTTATTGCTCGATCCAAAGAGGCAAAGGCAATGGGAATAAAAATGGGTGATCCTTTATTCAAAGCCGTTGAAGAACATCCGAATTGTATTTATATGGTCGCTAATCACCACAATTATTTATCTATATCAAAACAAATAATGTATATTCTAAAAGATTTAAGTCCGAATGTAGAGATTTATTCTATTGATGAGGCATTTGTTGATGTGACTGGACTCGTCAAAGTTTATAATAAAAATTACTATACTATGGCAAAATACATTCAGGAAAGAATTTGGAATGAAGTTGGTATGCCGGTTAGTATTGGAATAAGCCGTTCAAAAACGCTCGCAAAACTTGCATCTGATAGAGCTAAAACAACAAAGGACAGGATTATTTTATTAGGTAAATCAAAATCTAAAAAATACCTGCAAGATGTAGATGCATCAGAGGTGTGGGGAATTGGCGGAAGATTAACTTTAAGACTTCAAAGGTTCGGTATAAGAACTGCAAGCGAATTCGTAAGCAAAGATGACGAGTGGATGAAGAGGAATTTTGGCAAGAACGGATTAACCACTAAATATGAATTATTAGGTCATTCCGTAATCCCGATTGTAAATAATCCGCCTCCTCCAAAATCTATCTGCGATACACAGACTTTTCCTGAATTTACATCTGACTTTGATTATATTAAGAATGAACTGCAAGTTCATATTCACTCTGCATGCCGGAGACTTCGTCAGGCAGGGTGTAAATGCAATACGATTGGGGTTATTGTAAAAACAAAGGATTTTAAATGCGGTTTTTTAGAGGCTAAACTTGGAAACCCGACTGACTTTGAATTGAACATATCTAAAACGGCATTTGAACTTTTAGAAATGATGTACTCTCCGAGTATCCTTTATAGGAGCGTTGGCATACTTTTGGAAGATTTTAATATAACTGCAAATGAACAACTTAATCTCTTTGAGGATCAGGTTAAAAAAGAAAAAAGCGAACGGCTTGGTAAGGCTATCGATAGAATTGAAGAGAGGTTTGGCAGAAATAAAATAAAGGTTGGATTTACCAATAAAGACATTCCAAACAAGCAGGGATTTATGACCTCACCTACACTTATTTATTAGTATCTTGCATCTTTTTACGATACATTCTAAAAATATAATTCTCTGAAAGACCGCATAATTTTGATAATTTTACACGACTTTGTTTTGAACCATCATATACATCTTGAATATATGCAATTTTAGCTGAAAGAGTAGCGTTTTGAGGAACTGAAATATTAACTCCCTGCAATTCACACATAATTTTGATCGTTGCCTCCAATCCTATAACATTGGCAACGATCTTCATATCTTCGTTTGGAAGATTATCCATATTAATATATTTAGTCCATGGGTATTCCAAATAAAGCTCCTTAAGTCCGGTATGGTCTCGTCAGTTAACGCATTACGTTAAGACGGTCAGCTTGCATCGTTAGCCGACCGTTTCGACCTCTTATGCCATTCTTGCAAGTGCAGGAGATGACATTGAAACCCCACTCATCATTGATTGGATTTTTTCCTTTAATCGAGCAACAATTTTTCTTTGAGCTTCAAATTCTTTGCAAGCAATCTTTTTGTCCATCTTGCATTGATAATCGCCATCATCCATAGTTACATCAGCAAGTTCCATTTTTGCTTCGTGCAAATCTTCGTGAATTAAGTCCATTTCATAGTCCATCATCTTCACGATTTCTTCAATTGTTGTGTTGTCCATAGTTTTACTCCTTTTCTTTTTTTATTTACTACATAAAAGCCTTTTAAATGGCTTTTAAACACATTTGTACTTTAATTTTTTCTAAAACTGCAATAATCTGCGAAGCTCTTGCTTTGGTTAAAAAGCGCAAGTCATCAACATGAAACTGCTTTTTTATAAACTGGCGCAGAGTTGCTGTTTTATCTTCTGCATTTGAAATATCAGCCCATACAACTTCTAATTTGCGAAGTTGTGACGGGGTTGCCATATTATCGTCTCTTCCTTTAAATTCATCATATTTTTTATAATTATTTTTTTGTAAGGCACTTATTTTATCCTGCAAGATTTCAATAAGAACCTGTGCTTCTGCTTGTGTTAGTTCTTTTGAACTGCAAACTCCAAAACTTGCAAGCATATCACGATATAGGTCATCTTCAAGACCTAAAATGTTTTTTAAGGTATGAATTTTTTTAATCTGATAAGTTGTGCTCATAATAACCCTGCTTTTGAAGTTCTCTACCATGTGCAATACCTAATTGGACTCCGACAATAAAAACAAAGAGTCCGATTAAAAAGATATATAGTGCCTTTTCAAACTTTGAATATTCTTCCACGATTTATCCTTACATAATTATTTGACTTATACTTGCTTGAACCACATCTTCGTTTACTTCTATATTGTTTAATTCGGCAATACGAATAGCTCTGACTAAAAGTTTAGTCAGAACTCTCGTATTACCTGCGCAATAAGAAGAGAGAGCTGGATATACGCTGTCTTGGTGGGGAAGGAGTTTTGAAATTATTTTAACTTTATCTTCATCAGACAAAGGATTAAGTTCTGTTTTTATCCCTACTCTTGAATATAATTGAGCATATTCTTTCTTATCGCCCTTGAGGTTCTTCATAAGTCTTGGCATACCGACCAACAAAATGCCAACTTCGGCTTTGTCATAAATCCTGCGCAAAAGTTCTAATGAAGTATATGGTAAATGCTCCGCCTCATCGACTATAATTAATCTGCCGGAGGATTTTAATTTATCGATAATGTCCAACATCATTGAATGGACAGTACCATGCCCGTCAAATCCAAGTTTTTTATGAATTTCAGAGAATAATACTTTTGGTCTGTAACCTAAATCAGCCTCGATAAGTACAACTCCTGCGTTTTCATATTTATATCTTTTAACTGCAAAGGTCTTTCCAATGCCGGCCTCACCATAACAAACACCAATTTCATTTTCAACGTGGCAGGTTTTTGCTATATCAAATACATCATCTGCGACTGTAGTTTTAACAAAATCAAGTGAGACTCTACCTTCACGAAGTTCTTCTATTTCTAAAAAGCGAGCAACTGCATCATTTATCTTTTTAATATTACCTTCGTATTTATTATTCATCCAAAGGTGAAGAGTTGCGGTTGAGACATCTACAGCCTTTGCTACAGATGAAATTGTGCGTTTTTTAGTTTTGATAAAATCTTTTAATCTGTTTTGTAAATCCATAATGCCCCCTTACATTGCACACTTTTCCAAAGCACGACGTTTTTGGCTCTCTGTAAGATAGAGAGTCTTTTTCGGTTTTGGTTGCGCCACATATTTAAACTGCAAGTTTTTATCAGATTTCTTTTCCTGATTTACAATCTGATCCATTTTTGTATTTGTAATCTGCGACACAGTTGGTGTGCTAATAAATTCTGTTTGTTCTAATCCGTTCTTCAAATTAGCGACTATTTCTTCATTTGACGGATTATATTTGCATTTAATATAAGATTTAAGAATTTTCTTTTCTTTATTCTTACGCTCAATAGCCGCTTTGTATTGAGCTTTTTCAACATCAGTTCTTGCCAAAAATGCAACCGATTGATAAACATTCGCTTTACCAAGATATTTTTCGGTTTTTGCATCAAAAACCCACGCTTCCTGATGAGCTTTAATATCTCTTCTGAGATAGACTTTACGCCCTTTCTCACAAATCATCCACTCACCCCAATATGTAATTTGAAGTTGTGAATCATAAACACCATTTCTGCCTATCTTAACAGGTCTCGAAGTTCTCATACAGAATAATTTTAGTGCATCCCTACTAATAGCTTTTTTACATTTAAATTCTTCTTCCCAAAGTTCGTCAGGGCATTTACCCTGCAAAACTTTTCCGTTTGAAGGTTTTTTGTTTAAAAAATTCTCAATAAAATCATCAAATAATTTTTTAAAATCCTCAAACTGCATAATTTTTCCGGATTTAATTTCATTTTTTAATTTTTCAGGTCTTTCAGTAATTTTGCCACCACGATATCCGACAAAACCTTTTGAAAGGAATGTCTTAACTTTTAAAAAGTCCCTTTCTACAGGTTTTGTCTGTGCGTTATACGGTAGTGCAAAATGTACTTTTATTCCAAGATTCATTAAAAGTGCAACTTCTTTTTCTCTTTTGTGCGGTACTTTTATATAATTTTCTCTTCCACCTGCAAAATCTTTGCAACGATAGTCTTTACCATTATCAATATAAACATCTTCAGGAATACCGAAATTTTCAACACCATAGTAAAATGCCTGAAAAATATGGTCGGAATTTGGAGCTTCAGCATGAAGATACCAACCAAGCCATTTTGAGGTTTTTACATCTCTGAATACTGTTACCCAAGGGAAACAAACTTTTCCTTTATGATTCACTGCTACATCTATTTGTGCGTGGTCTGAAACCCAACAGGATCCTGCGTTAATACTTGAATAATCTCTTGGCAGAAAATTAGCATATTTTTTATTCCAAGCTGCATTTCCATATCTTGCAATATTAATTGATGTCTCCGGTACTCTTGATTTTAGCAATCTGTCAAAAGTTTTGTAAGAAGGGAAAGT
>JAJJLH010002616.1:0-16872 GCA_023806865.1 Isotricha sp. YL-2021a | reverse complement strand
ATGTGGTATATTAATATTGTATTCGTAATGATTTTGAAAGTTGTTATGAATATACGATTATATTTGATTTATATTTATATGAGGAGGTATAAAAATGAAAGAATTAGTAGTAAAGAAATGTATGAAATGTGGGGCACTTGTAAAGGTTTTACATGATTGTCACTGTGAATCTTGTGGCGTACAATGTTGTGGGGAGGAAATGCAAACTTTAATTCCAAATTCTACGGATGCTGCTTTTGAAAAGCATGTTCCTACGTACGAAATAAAAGATGGAGAAGTATGGGTGAAAGTCAATCATGTAATGGAAGAAGAACATTTTATTGAGTGGATTTCTTTTGTTTTTGATGACAAGGAAGTAACATGTTACTTTGAGCCAGGTAAGGAAGCGTTAGCTCATTGCAAATATGTTCCAGGCCTATCAATTTATGCTTATTGTAACAAGCATGGTTTGTGGAAGACAGAAGTTGAATAATCCAGATAATTGGCTCCGCTACGAATCTCATGGCAATTAGTCCGTCCCCGCTGGCAAATATAATTTTTACATTTGACATAAAACTAAATCTGTGGTATTATGACAATTGAAATCTGAAGGTATTATATAGAAATGTGGTTTGGTAGAATTCTGCTATGTGTGTAGTGATATGGAGGGGAAAACAATGGATGAAAATATGCAAGACGAAATTTTGTATGAAGCGGCGTATAACGGCAAACTTGATGATGTAAAATTAGCAATTGAGAAGGGAGAATTTAGCCGGAGGTGCAAGTTATATGCAATGATTTTGGCAGCCCAAAATAATCACAAAAATGTGGTTAAGTATCTCATGAAAAGAGGCACAGATGCTACAGAAGCCATGGAAAAAGCATGTGAATTTGGCTTGTCGGGTGCTGTTGGATGCTTACTACAATTAGGTGCCAATGTGACACAGGAAGCCTTGGCCTTTGCCGAATATCGTCTAGATATTCTTTCTATTTTACAGAAACGTTAAACCCAATCGATATATTTATCGGTTGGGTTTTTTTAGTTGATATGAAAAGAAGAATATTGTAAAATGGTATTTTTATTTGTATAATGAAGGTGTTATATAGAAAAGAGGTAAAAAAATGTGGATGATTATGATAAATGCTGTTTTTGTATGTGCATACTTAATAGCAATTGTTTCAATGATAGAATTAATATTTTATCTCATCAAAAAAATGACAAAGAAAGAATGGAATCAATACATCGTACTTGGCATAGGAGGAATAATAACCGCAATTGTTATGGCGAATGCGTATTATTTAGCTCATCATGTGGTAGAAACAGACTATACGGTTACTACAACGAAAGAAATTGGAACGGAACAATTTAGGATTGTTCAAATCTCAGATAGTCATTTAGGCTCAACAATGAATGGCAAAAAATTTAGTGAGTATATGCAAGAGATTAATCAATTACATCCAGATATTGTTGTAATAACTGGAGATTATGTGGATGAATTTACTTCCTATGAAGATATGGTAGAAGGGACAGAACGGTTTGGGAAAATTACAAACAAAATATAATGAATATTGTTTTATAGAATCATTAATAGAATTATATATAAAAGAGAAAGAAGAAAATAAAGAACTATTAAATTTAATAATATTATGTAATAATTATATTCCAATAACAAAAAATATGATGGAAATAATTTATAATAATCTATCGAAATATTTTATAAATGAATCAATACATAATTTAGATGAACAGTATTTAATTAGACATTTAAAACTTTTAAATTTACTAATGACGAAGAATAAAAAAGAAAAAATAATGGATACTATATATTTTAATGGATTAAATAGTAAATTGAATATTAAATTAAATGAAAATGATTCAAATGGTTTTAAAATTGATTATCCTTTTCTCAAAAATGGTTTTTTTATTAGTTTTACAATTAAAATTAATAAAAAAATATTAGACGAATATTTTAAAATTAATAAAGGTATAGAAATTAATTTAATAAATCTTATATTTGATAATAATCAAAATATAAAATTATCATTAAAAGAAAATTATTTGTTAACATTTCATATTATTAATATAATAAAACAAGATTATATATTAAATGAAGAGAATTTTGATTTTAATAAAAGAAATGAAATAATTATATATTTAATTCCAACTTCAATATTTTATTTATATATTAATGATAAATTAATTTTTAAAATAGCTGTTAATTATCAATCTCTTCAATTAAATACAATAAATTTTTTTGAAAATTATATTGGAGAAGTAGATTCAATTTTCTTTTCAGCCCGATATTTAAAAGAAGAATTAATATCTTTTTTTATAGCAAATAAAGATAAATTTATTTCAAATACAAATTTGATAAAATTTTTTTCAAAAATATTCCCTGATAATTATCCTAAACCTTTTTATTTACAAAATAATGATTTGAAACCAATGAATGAATTAAAAAAATTATTACTAAAAAATAAAGAAGAAATAAATTTTATCAAACAAAATGAAAATATAAATAATTATTTTATGTTATTTACACCATATTTATATAATGAAAAAGAAAATATAATTGATGATATTTGTGGAAATTTCATTGGAATTTTAAGTCAAAATGATTTTGTTTATTATTATATTAATAATATGAAATTGTATAATTCAATTTATAATTTATTACCTATACTTGAATTAATGATTTATCCTTTTAATGCTTCAGAAAAGATAAAATATGATTTAATTGATAAATCAATTATTACTGAAAATACATTTTTTGAATATTTTTCTTTAATAAATGTATTTGTTAAAAATAAATTTTCATTAAATTTGGATTTTATTGAATCTTTATCTATTTTTATTTCTAAATTTCCTGATGAAATATTTTCTGAAAGAATATTAAAAATTATTTTTGAAATTTCATATTTAATATTAAATAATCAACAAAATATAGAAATATATCCAAAAAAAAATGATTTTTTAGATTTAATTATATTGAATTTAAGAATAATTATAAAATTTAATGATAAAGTACAAATAATATGGGATAAATTATATGAATATTATATGAAAAATCAAGAACAATTAGAATTTTTCCCACTTAATATAATATGTTTAATATTAAGATATTATGATAAAAATAAATATAATCAATATTGTTGTGAACAACATTATTCAATTTTTTTTAGTGAAAATACTGATAAAAATATTTATAAAAAAATGATAATGGAACCATCATTTACTATTAGATTTAAAAATTTATTTAATATATTATTATTAATTCTTGAAAAATATTGTTATTTAGATAAATATAAAAATATTAGATTAGAATTTGTTAATATTTTTAAAATGCTTTCTTTAGATATTTCTCCTTGTCTACAGACTTTAATAATTAAATTATTAAAGGATTATTTTTCAAATTTTCAAAATATTGAAAAAAAAAAAAAAATTTTAGAGTTTTTTCTTTCTAATCAATGTATAGAATTAATTTTATATGTATCATCTATAAGTTTATTAAATGTTCAAAGTGAAATTATTGATTTAATTCAATGTTGGATGGTTTATTATTATGATATAATTAATAATTATTTAAATGATAAAAATTTAAAAACAAATCTATTTTTAGATTTTATAATTCAAAATCTTTTATTGAAACATTTATATGTTTTCATAGATGAAAATAATAATAATTTTGATAAAATAAATGAAATCACTAATCTATCTATGGATATACCGAAAATTAATAATAAAATAAAAAATAAAAAAAAGAAAGAATATAAAAAAGTAAAAATTACTAATTTTTTTAATAATACAATTTTTAATATTCATAAGAAAGAAATTTTTTATAAATTAATAAATTGGATGGAATGTAAAAATAAGTTTAGTAAAAATACTTTAAAAATAAATACATATATCATAAAATATATTGCAAAATTTTCTATTCAATGTAATGAAATTTATACTTTAAATTTTATTAATTCCATTGAAAATTATTTAATAGATGAAACATGTATTAAAGAAATGTTTTTATTAAGAACATTTTATAAATGGCTAATTCAATCAATTTTTATTTTTAATATTGAAAAAAAAAATTATAATAAAAGTGAACTAATAATAGAAAAATTATTTAATATTTTTTCAAAACTTATGGGTTTATCATTTGAAAATTTAAATATATTATTTCAATCAGAAGAAATATTTAAAATTCATTTTATAAATACATATATTTTAATGTTAAAAAAAATATATAAAAATCAAGAAACAATAAATGAAATAAGAAATATAGGAAGAAAATTATTTAATATTCTTTTACAAAATCAAAAAATCACATTAATTTATAGAATAAAAGCAACTTTCGAATTTATGATAATATTTAATAATAGTGAAGAATATGAAAATGGTAATTTAGATATGTCACTTTATAATGATAGAATACCAAATTTTATAATGAAAAATTTACCAATAAATAAAAATAGAAATAATAATAATGAAATATATACAAAAGATATTTGGTTAGATTATGAATTATTTGATAAAATAATAGGAAGTTATGAAGATGAATTTACAGATTTTTCCGATTTTACTCCAAAAAATTTTGAAATTGAAAATAAAGAGTATTTTAAGGAATTTATAAAAGATATTGCTTTTAATCCTAAAAAGAAAAATATTATTATTTATAAATTTCAAAATATTTTATTTAAAGATGAAAAAATATCTGAAGATAATCATTATTCTGCAATTAATATTTTAGAAATTTATATTATTTTAATATGTATTAATCTAGAATTAACAAAATCAACTGATGAGATTAGTTATTGGGAACATAATTTAATGAAATTAATAATTTTCGCAATTTTAATTTCAATAAATACATCTAAAAAATATGAATTTAATGATTTTATTCAAGAAAAATTATATAATATTTTAACCTTTTCTATTATATATTTAAAGAAAAGAAATCAAAATTATTATCTAAAAATAACAAATAATTATATTGAACCAATTTTCCAATTTTATATTAGAGAAAAACCTTCACTTTTTCAGAAAGAAAGTCAAATAGAAAAATCTGCAATATTAAAAATTTTTAAACCTATTTATACTAATTTAGAAGAATTAGGAATAAAAAATTATAATATAAATAATACAGAATTAAAAAGTCTTAATAATGATGAAATTAATACTGATTCATCACAACAAATAAAAAAACCAAATGATAATGGAAATAATAATAATATTAATATAATTATACCTGAATCTATTTTAAAAAGTAAAAAAGAAATCAAATTTACAATTTCTATTATTTTTGATGAAAAAAATTTTTATTTAAATCTTTTTAATTTTAATGCTTATATAAAAATCTTTAAAGAAAATTATCCAAAAGAATTTAAAGAAAATCATATTTTATATTATAATGATATTGAAAATGGAGATATATTGGATGATTCATATTTAAACCAAAAGGATAGAATTGAAAAAATAATAATTAAAAATATTCCTTTCATTAACAATATTTATAAATCTTATTTTGAAAATTATTTTATCTTAGAAAAAGAAAGAAGAAATAATTATAAATCAATAAAAAAAAAATTATTTTCATGGAGAGGATTTTGGAGTGATAAAAATTTATTTTTTTCTCATCCAGAAAATTTAAAATTAAAAATAAAAAATCACTATACAAAAGAAATGGTAAAAATGTTATTAGTTCCAATTTTAGATATTGATTATTATCTTCCAGATTTTAGGAAATTTAATAAAAAAGATTTATTTTTAAATGAACATAAAATTTATAAAATACATTTAGATATTGATGAAATATTACAAGATATAGATTACATTGAAAAAAAACAAATTCTAGTTAAAAATGATGAAAATAATATTGATACAAATCTATCAACTGAAAAAAATGAAGAATTAATTTATGATTTTGAAAATATTAATTTTATACATAATGAACATGGTTTTAATTATTTAGAAAATATATATAAAAATTCCTATCATAATTTATGGTATAATTATTTAATAATTATGATAAATGAATTAGAAAATAATTTTAATAAATTTAATTTAAAACAATATGATTTAAAAAATATTTTTGAAAGTAATTTCAAAATTGTAATAATAGATTCAATTAATAAAACATTTGTAAATTTTTATTATTGCTGTTTAGTAAAGTCAACAAATCATGTAAAAGGAATAATGAGAATTGATTCTAAAAATTTAATTTTTACTAAAGAATATAATGAAGATTTAAAAAATAATTTAAAAGATCCAAATTTTGATATTGATAAAGGAACTTGTTTTGGTTCTTTTTTTATTTCAAGAAAATCAAATAAAGATTTAATAAAATTTACAATAAAACTTAAAAATATAAAAATGATTTTGCTAAAAAATTATTATTATAAAAATACAGCAATAGAAATTTTTACAAAAAATAGAAAAAGTTATTTTTTTCAATTTAAAACAAAAGAAGATTTAAACAAAGCAATCACCGATATAAAAAATAACATAGAATTAATAAAACAAATATACGATTCTGAAAAAAAAATAATAGGATATTATATATTTAACAATAAAGCAAAAGCTCATTCAATTAACATAAAAGAATATGAAGAAAAATGGTGTAATTACCAAATAACATCATTAGAATATTTAATGAGATTAAATTTAATAGGAAATAGATCATTTATTGATTTAACACAATATCCAATTTTTCCTTGGATAATAACAAATTACTCAAATGAACAAATAGATAATTTAGAAAAAGAAATACGTAAATTAAATATTCCAATGGGAATGATTGATATAAATGAAGAATCAAAAGAAAGAAAAGAAATATATGAAGAAGTATATGAAACAACAAAAACAACTTTTTTAGAAACTCATCCCAATATTGATTATTATAAATATTTAGAAGAAGGAAATAAATATTTAGAAAAATATGAAAAAAATAATATTAATAATAATGAAGATAATTTTGGTCTTGAAATAAATCCTTTAGAAATAAATCAAAGACCTTATTTTTATGGTTCACATTATTCAAATCCAACTTATGTTTGTCATTATTTAATGAGAATTTTTCCTTTTTCTCAAATTTTAATTGAAATTCAAGGTGATAAATTTGATAATCCAGATCGATTATTTTGTAGTTTAAATCAAACTTTTATTAATGCTACAACACAAAAAGTTGATATTAGAGAATTAACACCAGAATTTTTTTATTTACCTGAATTATATAATAATATTAATCAATTAAATTTTATTTTTGGTAATGAAGATAAATATAAAGATTTTAAATTTAATGTTGAATTACCATCTTGGGCAAATGATAAAAATTATAAAGTTACTATGATAATGAGAAAATTATTAGAAAATAATAAAATTAAAATTAATAAATGGATTGATTTAATTTTTGGTATTAATCAAAAAGGAAAAAAAAGTGAAGATAATAAAAATATTTTTCAAGCCAATACATATATTAATGTTGTTAATATTGAAAAAATTGATGATATTGATTCGAGAAATGCACTTTTAGGAATGGTAGAAATGGGAATGACTCCACTTAAATTATTAAATGAAGAAGCAAAAGAAAAATTATCTATTTTTAAATATCAATTAAATAATAATTTAAATTTATCTAAAGGTTTGGAATTAACTGATGGAAATGAATTTATTTGTATTGAATTAATCAGTAAAAATTATGATAATATTGTTAATATATTTAAAAGTGATTATAAACAAAAAATTTTCCCTAAAATTGAAAAAATAATGTTTTATGATTATAAGACATTAATTATTTTTACTAATACTAATTATTATTATAAAATGAAAATTAATATTACTGAATCTTTTATTAAAGGAGAAGATAATAATTTAATAAAAATTGAAAATAATAATTTACAAAATTATGTTATTAATTATAAAATGAGTAATTTAAAACCAACTTTAATTATAAATAATGAAATAATAATTAGAGGAGGATATCATAATAAAATTTTAGAAATAATAAATTATAATATTCAAAATAAAAATTCAAAAAATGAAAGTTATTATCAAATAAATGAAAGTCAAATAACATATTTAGCAATATCACAAAATAATAAAATATTATTTTGTGGAGAAAAAAATGGTACAATTGAAATATATAAAAAAAATAAATTAAATGGAAAAATGATAAAAAAAAAGATAATTATATTTCATAATGATGAAATAACTTGTATATCAGTTAATGATAAATTAGATATTTTTGCTTCAGTTTCATATGATTCTTTTTTAAATATTTATACAATAAAAAGTTTAACTTTAATTCGTTCAATTAAATTATCAAATGATAAAAAAATTTATGGTGATTATGTTTTTATTTCTTATTCTCCTTTACCTTGTATTGTTGTTTATATTCTTCCTTTAAAAATATTTAAATCTTTTACTATTAATGGAAGTTTTATTAATGAAATTAATGAAGAAGATAAATCAAATAAAATTTATTCTCCTATTATTTTTAAAAATTTAAATTTTGAAGAATTTTTAATTTATGGTACTGATAATGGTTATATTAAAATTAGAAAATTTCCTGAAATGAATTTAATTAATAAAATTTTGGTTAAAGAAAATCAAATTATTAGAACTATTGAAATTTCTCAAGATAGGAAATATTGTTATGCTTGGTATGAAGGAAATAAAATTATTTTAATTAAAGAAAAAAAAGTTGTTGGTGCTAATGTATCTGATAATTTTGTAACAATTGGTTTTCATTTATAAATATTTTAGAATAGATTAAGTCATATAATTTATCAAAATAATAAAAATTGTTTTATTTAAATTAAATAATATTATTTTTATTTTAATTTGAGTTAAATATACAAAAATAATAATAAATGGATTAAAAAAATATTAACATTTATTAATTTAATCATCAAAAATAATTTCATATATTTCAACTTCCTTAACATCATAAGTTCCAGTTTTATTAAAAAAATCATTACTCTGGATAACGCATTTTTTCATTGTATTGGCAAAATAAAAATTATTATAAATATATGGTCCATGTTTTTCACATCCTGGATGAATCCATCTATTTTCATTTAAATATTTTTGTTTATTATTTAAAGAAAACATTACTATCATATAAATCTTTTCCAGAAATATCCCAACACCAAGTACAATAGGCCCCAAATATATTATTATCTTGAGTTTGAACTATTACTAAATTATTATTTAACTTATCACATAATTCATGAAATTTTTGAATTGTTTCACCATGTATAGTTAATCGAAATAATAATTTTGAATTTATATTATTTTCTAATGAAATCCAATTTTTTAATAGTATTTTATCATTTAAATCAATTATTATATTACTTTCAATCCAATTTTGATTATTTTTTTTTTTATTTAATGTTTCTAAATTTTTTTCTAAATCTTGAACTTTTCCATTTAAATTTTCAAATAATGATTCCATATTTTTAATCTTTTCCTTTAATTCATTAATTTCATTTTTATAAAATGAATTTTCATTTTTTAAATTAATTGAAAATTTATATAATTCTTCATATTTTTCTTTATCATTTTTTTCCTTTTCATCAATTTGAAATTTAATTTCATTATATTTTTTATTCATTAAAGGAATATTTAAAATAATAAAATTAGTTTCTTCAATAAGATTACATTTCCCAGAATCAATTCCTTCAAAAATTTCATCTAAACATTCATCAATAGTTGAATAAAGAGTAAATAATTTAACTTTTTGAATATCAGATAAAGTAAAATTTTTTTCATATAAAAATTTACTAAATTCATTATTATAAAAAGCATTAATTAAAAGAGAATTCCCTTGATTTAAAAAACAAATATTAAACAATTTATCTTTATTAGACTTAATTTCAAATTTCTTTTCTTTATTCCTAACATCTTTAATTTCAATAGGTTTAGGACAATCTTCCATAATACTAAATAATAAATAATTTCAAAAAAAAAAGTTAAAAAAAATAAAAAAAAAAAAAAATAAAAAAAAAATTAAAAAAATAAATCAAATTTTTACATAAATTATAAAGGATGAATATCATGATCAAAATAAGTACCAACTTCTTTAGGAGCTAACCAAGGACCTTCAAGCCATTTATTTTCTTTTTTAACAACATCATAAGTATAAACATCATCAGCTTTAAATTTTTCGAAAAAAGTTCCAGGACGATTTGAATATTTCCAAAAAGGTTTTAAATCTTTATTTTCACTTTTTTTAGAATGATGTAATTTATATTCTTCTTCTTCATTTTTATATCTTAAATTTTCTAATCTTTTATTATCTTCAATAAAACTTCCAATAATTGAATTTCCTAATTCTGATAAAGGAGAAAGTGAATCATTTAAATCTCTTGATTTTCCATAAATTTTTTTATCAAATTCATCTAAAAATAAATTTCTACAAGCAAAAATTTTTTTATTTGGTAAATTAAATTGTTTTTCATATGATCTTTTAGATAACATTACTCTACTCTATTTTATAAAAAAAAGTTAATTTTAATTTTTTTATATTTTACTATATCCCAATTATTCATTTCATAATTATTTTTTAATAATCTAAATTTTGAAAAGTAACCTCCAACTGCACGATTTGGTTTCCATGCTGGGGGAGGGTCAAAAAATTTTCCATCCTAATTTTATATTATATAATTTTTTATATTGGTTAAAATTTTTTTTATTACTAATGCTATATTTGTACTTTTTTCTTTTGATTTTTCATTTTCATTTTTTGAATATACTTTTGATATGTTTTTTTTAGTTAGAATTGATGATGGATTTATTTTTTTTTTTTCTAATTCCTCATATGATTTACGAAGTCTTTGTTGGAAATCTTCTGTAAAATCAGTTAATTCATTTAATCTTGTTTTTTCTTTTACTTTTTCATTTTCTTTTTCATTTTCTTTTTCATTTTCATTTTCTTTCATTTTTATTTTTTTTTTTTTATTTTTTTTTTTATTGTTTTTTATTTTTTTTATTAGTAATTATATTTATTTATAAATTAAATTTAAAATAAAAAACATTTAAATAGTTTTATGCAAGATAATATTAATTATGAAATGTTTTATAAAAATGTAAGTGAAAAACTAAAAGAAGAAGAAAATAAAAAGGAAAAAAATTATAGATGTGAAAATTGTCTTAGAATTCTATTAAGTTCAATTGAATTTACAAAAAAAATTCAAATTTATAACTCATGTACTTTTTGTAAAAATTCAAACTTTATAAATAGTTTGGAAAATTTTAAAAAAAAAGGTTTTTCTTTAAAATCATCAATTTGTAATAAATGTGGAAAATATTGGAGAAATCAAAAAAATAATAGTGATGAAAATTTTTACTATTGTTACAATTGTAATTTAATATTTTGTCATTTTTGTAAAAGAAAACATAAAGAACATAAAATATTTTCAAATATAAAACAATATGATTCAATTTGTCACAAACATTATTATTCATATACAAATTTTTGTGAGAATTGTAATAAAAGTCTTTGTCCAGAATGTGTATTAGAACATTATAAAGAACATAATATTAAAAGTTTATCTGAACTTTTCATTGAAGAAGATAAATTAAAATCATATGAAAAAATAATAGATGATGAAATAGATTTATTAAAAGAAATAAAAGAAATTAAAATTGAAATTGTAAATAAATTAAATAATATGATTAATGAAATTATAAATTTTTATAATATATATACAAAAAATTTGAATAATATTATTGATATTCATAATACAATTTTAAAATTTTATAAATATGCTGCTATTAATCAAGATATGTGTTATGAACAAATGAAATCTTTTCATAATTTTTTTAATGTTTCAAATAATACAAAAGAGTTAATCAAAAGAGTTAAAACTAATAATAATAATAATATATTTGACTATTATAATACATTTATTAATTTTTTAAATGACAATAATAATTATATAATTAAATCAAGTGCTGATTTAGAAAAAAGAAAAAAAGATTTTAAAATAATAAATAATGAAATCAATAATATAAATCAATCAGATAATTCAAATGAAATATCAAAAATATTAGAAAGTAAAAGTTCTACAAAATTCTCATCTCAACAATGAAACAAAAAAAAAAAAATTTTTTCCAAAAAAAAAAAAAAAATTTAATATAAAATTATATAAATAACTAACTTAAACAAAATATAACAATTTAAATAAATAAAAAAAAAAACTTATTTCTTCTTCATATTAACAATATCATAAATAGTCTTCCCAGAAGAAACAAAACCAATAAGAGTTAATCCTCCAAAAATAAAAACAGTCCCAATATTTTTCCAATGCCATCTTGGTCTATTATTAGTTCTAACAATAAGCAAAGCAGGAAATAGAAATCCAACTAAAGTAGAACAAACTCCTCCTAATATTTTAATATAAGCAGAAATTTGATCATATAAAACAGAAATAAAACAACAAAAATTAATAATTAAAAAAGTAACTATAATATTTTTCATATTTGAAATTTCTGTAGTACCCCAAATTTTATCAAAAATAACAATTCTCAATGCTGCATAATTACTAGGTAATTTCATTATTATTGTAATTGATAAACCAATTCTTCCTATACTCATAAAATAATCTGGTCCTTTACTTATTTTTTTTCTTTGAATTATTAAATCTGGTGGATTAATTGGCCATGTGAAATATCCTGCTGTTGCTGCAATAGTAAATATTATCATATTTGATATTATTGATCTTCTTACTACTTTATACATTCTTCTCCTTACATGATTTTTTAATGTGTTAAAAATTGGTACAGCTCCGATTGTTGAACAATAAGCATAAAAGAGACTTGAACTATATTGGAAAAATGTTAAATTAATATCGAAACCTTTTAGAAAATTATAATAATTGTAATGTGTTGATTCATCATCTTTTTTATATATTTCATTATTGTAATATTTTATATAAGATGGTGTTTCTATACATAAGAGTAATATTAAACTAAAAAGTGTTATGATACCAAATAAGGATACTATTCTTAATTTTGATACATCTTTTATTAGACATAATGGATATATTATTAAGTTTCCTATTAAAAAAGGTAAAATGTATTTATAAAATGGAGAACCCCAAAAATTTTTATCTTCTTTAAATTTTTCAATTGTTGAGTATTTATCATAATAAAATAAATTATAAAGAGCTTCTCCTATTAATGTTAAAATTATTACTTGATTTAATATTAGAATACCAGTTGAAAAAATAATAACTAATCCATCATATATATAACTTAAACAATTACCATATAAATCTTTTATTAATTTACTATAAATATAATTATTATTTTTTTCACAAACTTTTGAAATTAAAAGTAAAGACCACCAAACTAAAATTCCAATACCTAAAATTAAAAAAATTGCCATTGCTAAACTTGTTTTTTGAATATATTTTGGAAGAGATAAAATTCCACTTCCTAAACTTAAAATTACCATATTAAAAATACTTCCTCTAATTGAACCTGCTTCAATTGGACCAAATGTTTTATTTAAGAAATTTCTATATTCTGGTTTTATTAATTTTGATTCATCATCTTCATATTTTTTTTTATTTTCTTCTTCGTCATTCTTAATATCTGTATTTGATTTTATATTTTTATCCTCAGGTGTTATTAATAATTCTGTTTTTTTATTCGAGTTTGTTGAAAAATTTAATTTATCTACTGTATTTATATTTTCTTCTTCTTCAGAAAATAATTCATTTATTTCTTTATCGTTTTTTAAAACTAAATTTATATAATTCATTTTTTTTGATTTGTTATGATAGAATATGAAATTTGAATTTCTTGATTTTTAATAGATTTAAAAATAAAAGAAAATATAATAATAAAAAAAAAATATTAAAAAATTAAAAAAACAATAATTTTTCATTCGAAAAAAAAAAAAAATGAATTTTTCGAAATTAGGTTTAGATAATTGGATATTAAAAAATATAAATTACTTAAGTTACGAAAATCCAACATTAATACAAGAAAAAATAATTCCAAAAATCCTAAATAACAAAAGTGTAATAGGAATATCAAAAACAGGAACAGGAAAAACTGCATCATTTTGTCTTCCAATACTAAATATATTAAGTAAAGATCCATTTAGTTTATTTTCAATAATATTAGAACCAACAAGAGAATTAGCAATTCAAGTTTTAGAAAAATTAAAAGTTTATTCTCAAGGTTTTAATTTAAGAGTTGAATTAATAATTGGAGGATCAGATTATACAAATCAATTAATTCAATTAGATAAAATTCCTCATATTATTATTGCTACTCCTGGAAGATTGAATAATTTATTAGAAAATAATTCAATTAAATTAATAAAAAATTTAAAATTTTTAATTTTAGATGAATTTGATCAATTATTAAATGATACTATTAAAAATGATATTATTGATATTTTAAAATATTTACCTGATAATCGGAAAACTTTATTATTTTCTGCTACAATGAATCAAAAAATTGAAGAATTAAATGAATTAAAAGGAAAAGATGATAAGGAAGATTATTTTATATTTAATTTTAATGATGAATTAAATGATGAAAATAATATTCAAACAAATAAAGAATTAACTCAAAATTACATTTTACTTCCTCAAAAATTAAAAGAAAATTATTTATTATATTTATTAAGAAATGATTATAAAAACAATTCAATAATAATATTTACAAATACATTTAAACAATGTAATTTCTTATTTAACTTATGTAAATTATTTGAATTAAAAATAAGTGAATTACATAGTAAAATGTCTCAAAAAGATAGAATTGAAAATTTAAATAAATTCAAATCAACTTTAAATCATATTTTAATATCAACTGACTTATCTTCAAGAGGTTTAGATATTCCAATTGTAGATTTAGTAATTAATTTTGATTTACCAAGAAATCCAAATGATTATATTCATAGAGTTGGTAGAACTGCCAGAGCTGGAAAAAAAGGAATTTGTTTAAGTTTTGTTTCTCAATATGATATTGATTTAATTTTAAGTATTGAAAAAAGAATTAATTGTAATATTAATGAAATTAGTGTTAATGAAGATGATATTATGAGTGAAATTGGATTAGTTACTCAAGGTATTAAAATTGCTAAAATGAAAATTTATGAAAGTGGTTTTGAGGAAAAAAATCAAAAAAGAAAAAATCATGTTAAACATAGATTAATTAATCCTAAAGATAGGAAAAATAAAAAAAAATTAAATGATGAAGAATAAAAAAAATTTATATAAAGATTTTTTAAAATATGATTATAATATTTTAAATATAATTTTTGTTTTAATTTTTAAAATTATATACAATTTAATTATATAATATATTTTAATTATATAATAAAGGAGTTTCTTCAAATCCTTCAAAAAATAAATTATTAACTAAACATTCTTTTTTTATTATTATTGATTTAAATAAGAAAAAAATTCCATACATCACAAATGCACTTTCAAGCCAATAAATTAAATAATTTAAAATTATATTTTCAGTATTTTTAATATATAAATAAAATGGAATAATAAATGATAAAGAACATATTATAAAATAAATAATTCTAAATACAATCTTTTTTATATTTGTTGAATACCACATTTTATCTTTAATAATTGAAATTTTATTAATATCATCTTTTTCATATTTTTCAAAATTACATTGTTTCCAATATTTAATTTGCCCTTCAAAAATAAAATTAATTTCAGATTTAATTCCAAAAATAGAAAATAATCCTCCATAAAAATATGATGAAATAATTAAACTTTTATTTAATAAAATATTATCTTCTTCATTTTTTCTAATAAAATATATAAATAATAATAAAAAAAAAGAACAAAGATAAATGAGAATATAAAAAGAAATATTAAAATTAATTATATTACAAAGTTCTTCAGAATTATCTAATTTTAAATTCAAACCAATTAAAATAAAAATACAAAATCCATAAGAAAAAATAACAGATAAAATAATTTCAAAAATATAATGCATTCCACTAACAACATGTCCAAACATAATAAAAATAAAAAATATATTTAAAGAAAATAAACTAACATATTTACTTAAGCAATGATAATTTTTATTATAAAAAAAAATATACCATAATGAAAAATAAAAAGTAACAACCATAATAATATAATAATTTGGGAAAGAATAACCATATTCTTTTAAAACTCCTCTAAATACTTTTCGTAAAGGAGATTTAAATAAAATTTGAAAAAAAGACATTAAATAACACATCATACAAGGCATATTAAATAATACTAATGATTTATATACATTTTGAATATTATAAATTACAATTCCTAAAATTATTATTGGATGAATTGAATCAAAGTAATCTACTAAATTTGAAAATGGAATTTGAATTTCTGATGGAATAAATGAAGTTAATTTTTTTGTGCAATAATCTTCTATTTTTAATGGGATTATTATTTTTAAAATTAATGAACCTATCATTAAAATTAATGAAAATATTAAAATTTTGTAATGGTATTTTTTTTGGTTTTTTTTATTTTGAATTAATATGTTCATTTTTTTATTTATTAATTATTAGAATTTTATTTTATTAATTTTAAAAATTAAAATAATTTATTATATATATATTTTATTTTTTAAATAAAATATTCTTATTAATCTTCATTTTCATCATAAACTTCTTCTTTTTTAATATTTAAAATATTTAAAGAATCTATTTCATCTATATATCTAGTTTTAATATTTTTTTACATTATTTTTAAAAACATAAAAATTAAGTTCAATTATTTCTAAATAAATAAAAGAAGATATCAAAACCATTATAAATGAGAAAAGTTGTTCTTTTGTAAATTCCTTAAGTCTCTTATTGTATAAAAATTATATAAAATATAATAAAAATTAATAAGAAAATATTAAATGAATCCAAT
>JAJJLH010002615.1:0-16874 GCA_023806865.1 Isotricha sp. YL-2021a | reverse complement strand
TTGAATTTGATTTTATTGTACTTTTCTTATTTTTTGTTAAATTTGTTTTTTTAGTTTCTTTCATTTTTTAAATTTTATATAACATTTTTAATATTTCTTCTTGTTCATTAATTTAACATTATATTGATTTATTTGATATGATTTTAAATTAATTAATAAATCAATTTCGAACTGCTGATAACAAATGATTTTCATGTCATATCATTTCCATATTTTTTAATCATATCACAAATATAAAAAGCATAGATTTTAATATTTCTTTGAAATTTTGGTAAAATTTTAATAATTTAAATCTATAATTATAATTAAAATTTATTTAGATTATAAGTTTTAAATGAAATGTTTAAAAAGAATTTTTTCAAGAATTGAATTATTGATTAATTCAGCAAGCATATATATTTTAATATTTTATTATTATATTTATTAAATATATATTATTTTTTTAAAAAAAACCTATTTTTTTTGAATACAATAAGCAATTTTTTTCATTCAAAAACTTTTAGTCAATAATTTTTTAATTTCAATTATAAAAGAAATTTGAGCATTTCCAATTATTAATAAAAAAAAAATGTTAATAAATCTATAATCTATATATATCCTTTATAAATATTTATTTTTATATTAAAAATGAATTCATTTTTCATAATTTTAATCTCAATTTACTTTTCATTAAATCAATGTGATACTTTATCTTTTCAAGAAAATCTTTTTAATAATATTCTCCAAAATGAAAAAGATAAAAATATTTTAATTTCTCCATTTTCAATATATCAAATTCTAGCTTTAACATCAAATGGAGCATCTGAAGAAACTTTAAAAGAAATGTTAGAAGTATTAATTCCATATAAAAATATTGATAATGAAATTCAAAATACTATAAATTCAAATTTAATTCAAATTATTGAGAAAATAACTCCTAAAGAAGTAACCAAAATTGAAAATGAAGAAGATAAAAATGGTTTGATATTAGACATATTAAAAAATGGATTTGTTGATGATTGTAATGTTACATTAGAAAATGCAAATGCAATTTTTGTTAAAAAAAATTTTACAATTTTGGATGAATTTTCATTAATGTGTAGTAATTATAAAGCATTATCTTCAGAATTAGAAAGTGTACAACAAGTAAATGATTGGATAAAAAATAAAACACATGAAAAAATTCCTTCTGTTTTACCTAATAATTATAATATATCTAATATTGGTTTAATTTTAGTTAATGCTATTTATTTTAAAGGAAGTTGGATGAAAAAATTTAAACAAGATACTGAAAAAAGAGTATTTAAAAATTATGATAATAAAAAAGTAATGGTTGATACAATGTATCAATCATTCACTTATTACTATTATTATGAAGATGAAAAAATTCAAATGATTTCATTACCTTATCAAAATTCCAATATGGATTATGAAATGGTTATTATTTTACCAAGAGATAATAAATATTCTTCTTCTTATGATTATTTAAAAAAAGAAAATGTTAATTTTACAAAACTAATTTCAAAATTAGAAATAGTTGAAGAAGTAGAATTATATTTACCAAAATTTGAGATAGAATATGAAATAAGTTTAAATGAAATATTAAAAAAAATTGGTATGGAAAAGGCTTTTTCAGAGTATGATGCAAATTTTAATAGAATAAATGATACAGAAAAACTATTTATTAAAGATTTTTTTCATAAAACTTTTATTAAAGTTGATCAAAATGGAACAGAGGCTGCTGCAGTCACCACATCACTAATACAAGTTTTTGGTTCTGCAGGCCCTGGTAAAATAAAACAAAGATATTATATGTATGTTAATCATAGTTTTATCTTTTTTATTACTAGTAATAGTATTAAAGATTCAGATGGTAATAATTTAATATTATTCTTAGGAACAGTAAATAATATTAATTCTACAGAATATGTAAATGATTATAATGATGATAATGGATATAATGATGTTGATAATAATGAAAATAATGAAAACAAAGATAATGATGAAAATAATGAGCATAAAGATAATAATGAAATTAATGAGCATAAAGATAATAATGATAATAATGAAAATAAAGATTATAATGAAAATAATGATATTGATACTAATGAAAATAAAGAACATAATGAATACAAAGATAATTATGATAATAATGAAAATAATGAAAATGAAAATTATAATGATAATTATAAAAATAATGAGGATAATGAAAATAATGTTAATAATGAAAATAATGAAAAAAATGATATTGATAATAATGAGAATAATGAAAATAAAGAAAATAATGATAATAAAGGAATTAATGATGTTTATGATGTTAATAATAATGAAAATAATGATAGTAATGAAAATAATGATAATGGAAATAATAATAGTATTAATCAAAATGAAAGTAAGGAAAAAGTTGAGAATCAAAATGAAAATATTATAAATGAAATAACTATAAATCAATCAGAAAGTAGAGGAAATAGAATTAATAACATTAAGATTTATAGTTTATTATTTTTAATAATGATTATGTTTTAAGATTCATAATTTGTTCATAATATTATTTTAAATTATTCATTAAAAAACTTTCTAATAAATATAAGAATTAATAAATGAAGTATATCTCGATTCAATTTTTTATACTTTATTTTTTAATTTTTTTATTAATTATTTTTATTAATTTTTTTTTATTATTAATTATTTTGAATTAATTTTTCTTTATTTTTAATACATTATTTTATATTTATTTTTTTATAATTGTTAATCATTTATTCTAACAAAAATTTTTTTTATATTTTTTATCTTATATATTTTAAAATCACTTTTTTTTCCTTATAAATTTTTTTCTTTTCTATTATTAATGATTTTAAATACTCTGTTTTTTCTTCTTTTATATTTATTTCTTTTTTTATATATCTTTATTATCTTTTCATTTTTTTATTATTATTATTCTATATCACTTTCATATTCATCTTCTTCTTCTTCATTTGATTCACTATTTGTTTTAAATATATATTCATGAATTTTTTTAAAGTTTTTTAAAATTTGTTGAGATAATCTACTTTGACTTCTTCTTTTTGTTTTTTTTTCTTTTTCTTGAAAAAATATATAAGAATTTTTTAAATTAGTATCATGAAATTTTAAATTTTTTAATCTTAAATTAACACTTTGATTATTAGAATTTAAAGAATCATTAACACTAGAAGAAGAATCAGAAAAAGATTCTAAAAGATGAAATATTGAATTTTTTGTTCCAATATTTTTTCCTTCAACATCAATTCTTTTTTTCATTTCATTTATATATTGTTTTATTTCTTCAATTGATAAACTAACTTTACTTTTAGGTAAATAAATATTATCAGTATTAATAATATCAATTATATCTTCATAAGCAGTTTGTCTTAATTTCATTATTTTTTCTTTTCTATTTAAATATTCTTCTTTTGGTATATATTCAATTTCTTCTGTTTTTTTTATTTTATTTTCTGTATCTTTTCTAGTATCATCATAAAAAATTAATTTATGTTGTTCATCTTCATTTATTTCTTCTGCAGGTACTAAAATATCATTATCAATTTCATCTTCTTTTTCTTCATCTAAATTATCAGTTATTGATGATTTATCAATATTAATTAGATTATTTAAATTTTCCCTTTCTTCAATATCATCTTCATCATATTCAAAATATAAATTATCTTTATTTTCTATTGTAAGCTCTAATTTTTCTTTTTTTAAATCTTCAATATTAATCAAATTCTGATTTATATAATTTAATGTTGAATTAGGACATCCAATCATATCATATTGTATATTCCCTGCTAAATTAATTAAATATTTTCTTATATATTTTGCTTTTTCTTTATTTTCAATTGAATATAATTTAAATGATTTTTGAGATAAAATAGTATAAATTTCTAATATTAATCTATCTTGAATATTTTTACAATAATCTCTTTCAATTATTGTATCATTATAATTTTCTAAAATATTTAATAAATATTCTATTTTTTCTTTATATGTTGTTTTTATATTTAATTCTTCATCTATTAAAATAATAGAAGGAAAAATTGGTTTTGTTTTATCTTCATAATTTAATAATTGTTGAAATGTTATTTTTAAATTTTGTATTTTTTCATCTGATTTTATAACTTGTGATTTTTGATTTGAACTTTTACTTGCTTGATTAAATGCATAATTCCCTCTTTCTTTATGACTTTTACCATCAATAAAATCTTTTAAATATTTATAAAGATTTGCATATTCATTGTCTAAATTAATTTCTGCTTTTGATTTTATATATTCTGGATTATTTATTTTATATTGTTGTAATTTTAATAAATCAGAATTAGGTTCACTCATTTTTTTATTTGATTTGTTTATATTTGTTGATGAATATGCTTTATTCATTTAATTAAAATTTGTAAATAGAAAATTTATTTTATTTATTTTTTTCATTTATAAATTTTTATTTTTATATGTTTATTAAAATTTTAGTATTTGTTGATTTTATTTCAAAAAGATTCAAAATTATACATTAATTAAAATTATTTTTATGAATAAATGATTTATAATATTTTGGAGCGATATTAAATTTATTTCTTCATTGTTTTTGTTGGCGATCTTTTCTTTTTATTTTTTATTTATTGTTAAAATATTATTTGTGCTTATTTTATATCTATTTATGTGATTTTCATATTAAATCATCTTTTTTAAAAGTTTTATCTTTTTCAAATTTATTTATGTTTAGTCTAATTTTCTTTTTTATAACTTTTAGACTGTATAAAATAATTAATTTTTTTCTTTTTTTTTATTTTAATAAAATAAAATAATGTTCTTTTATTTAATTAATTTTTTTAATTTATATAGTTAATGTCAATTCTCGCATGCTCATATATATAAGATATTTATAAAATTATTTTTCAATGAAATTAATTTTTCTATATTGTCTGTTTTAATAAACTTTTTATTTTTTTATAAATGAATTTAATCAATAAAAAGATTTCAATTATTTTGAATAATATAATTGATAATATATAATAATGTTTTGTTAATTGTATTATTTGATTTTGCAAATTTATTTCCTATTTAAAATTATCAGAAATTATTTATTTATATAATTCTGTTTCTATTCTATATTTTCAATTAAAAAAATAAATTTTTATAAGATATTTAATTTCTTTTAGAAAATAAATTTTAATTAAAAATATGGAATTCTCCAATTTTTGTATCTTTAAGATATTAATTTTGTATTTAATTTTCCCATCATATTATTTATTTAATGTGAGTCATTCGCCTGATTTTTTTATTGTTGAAAGTAACAAAAATAATACAATCCAAATTGAATATAATATTACAATTGATGAGGAATCAAAAATTTTTTTAAAAGATGAAGAAGAAAAAGAAATTAATAATAAAAATTGTTTTGATAAAAAAAATTCAATTATATGTTCATATGATGTTGAATTAAATGACGAAAATAAAAAATATTATGTAGGATATGCTGACTCATTTGATAAAGCAGAATTTGATAATGAATATATTTCTGTACATCCTTTATTATCAAATATTGAACAATGTCAAAATTTAGAAGATTTAAATATTGAATTAACAATAAATAATAATCTAAGAGAAAATTTAATATTATATCTTGATAATAAAAAATTTAATTCTTCAACAGAAAAAAATCCATCTACATTTATATTTAATGATAATAATTCATTATCTGTTGGTGAATATCCAATAATGGCTAATTTAAATGAAGTAGATGAAAATAAATATAATATTAGTAATAATTTTACTATATCAATTTATAAAGAAAGACAATATAATTTTAATGATAAAAAATTATATACTCAAGATAATCAAATTCTTGAAATTGATTTTGATGAAGATATTAGTAAAGATGATATTAATTCAGTTACATTACAATCAAACACTTCTGATGAAAATATTATTGTATCTAATAAATGTGAAGTTGATTCACAAAATAATAAAATATTAAAATGTTTTTTTGATTTATCTTCATCAACAATTGGAGAATATGATGTTTATTATAATGCAAAATGTATTTCAAATAAAAAATTATCAATGGATAATACATATTTAATAATTGAACATGGAGATTTAAATGTTACAATTACATCATTAGAAAATAATTGGGTTAAACCAATAAGAACAGAAAATCAAACAATAACAATAAATTATGTCAATACAAGTAATAATGAACAATCAATAGATGGAGTTATTTTAGTATTAAATAACAAAGAATATAAAATATATAATGATCTTACACATTTAGGAATAGGAAAAATACAATTTAATATTTCTCCAGATGATAAATTAGAAGAAAATACTTATTCAATAATATTAAAATCTGGAAATAATCGTTCAGAGTCTTCATCTGGAGATAATATGATTTATATATATTCAGAACCTAATTTTACATTAAATAAACTATATTATATTAAATCAAATAATCAAATTATAACAATTAAAAGTGAATCAAAAATTGATATGATTAAGGGAATTTATTTAAATGATACATTAAATGATATATTACCATTTAATCAAAATAATTCAGAATTTACATTAAATGCAAATAAATTATCAAAAGGTGAATATAAACCATATTTTATTATTAAAGGTGATTCAACAAAAACAAAAAATAATATTACATTAAATGATAATGAAATAGAAATATATATATATGAAAATGAAAATGAATTATATAAAATAGATATTAATGATTGTAATTATTATAATGATAATAAATTTTCAGTTAAATTTGAATTAATAAATACTAATTTCCCTATTGATGATATGAAAATATTTTTATACACAGAAGAAAGTGAATCAATTAATTTAAAATTAAATCAAAATACTACATATGAATATATTTATTCTGATGAAGAAGATTTAAATAAATTAAAAAATGAAATAGTTGAATTAATAATAAGTGAAAATGAAGATATTAATTATTATATTTCTAAAAGAAACATTTCATTTACTGATTTCAATTATGATACAGATTTAAAATATTTATATAATACAGATAAATTATCTATTTCAAATTTAATATGTAATTTATCTACAGCAAATATAATATTTGAAAATGAACAATCTCAAACAACAAATTTAATATTTGATTCATATGATGATAATAATAAAAAAGCATATTATAAATTTAATTTAACTGATGATGATATTTATGGTTCAGGTAATCTTATAATATATAATAATTCATTTCCTATTTTCCTATCAAAAGATATAAAAAATGCCATATTTAAAATTGAGCCAAAAAGAATAAAATCAGGACAATCAACTTCAATAACTTTAAGTTCTGATAATTTTTATATTCCATCTTTAAATTCAATCACATATCAAATTAATGATTTAGACTCTCAAAATTTTACTCTAGAGGAAATACAAAATAAAAGTTTAAAATTTGAAATAACATTGAACCAAAGCCAAATTTGTAAAATAATTAAGATGAATGATGAAGATGTTTCTTCAAAAAATTATAATATAGAAGTAAAGTATAATTATAATTTAGAAGATGAAGTATATTTCATTGATTCATCAAAAACAGAATCAGAAGAAGAAATTAATTTTATACTTAATGTAGGAAATACAGAATTTGGAGAAATGGAACCAATATGTGAAGATAATATTCAATGTAATTGTATAAAAAATGAAAATCAATTTAACTGTTCAACAAAAATAAATACTTTTCCAATAGATATTAATATTACTTTTGATGAAGAAAATTTTACATTATATGTTGTAAACTTTTCTGTTAATAAAACTAATGAATATATTTGTAAAGAAGGAGTTGATGATATTATATTCACTTTTGAATCACATTCAATTTTGGATAATAATTATTTCATAATCAATGGAACAAATGAATCATTTTTATCTGAGAAAGAAGGAGATGATGAAAAAAAACAAAAAATAATTCTCAACAAATTTGATGACTTTGAGTTAAAACCAAATTATGAATTAAAAGTATTTGCTAAAAATAATAAAAATACAGGGCCCATTATTTATTTTAATGTTATTGAAAATAAAATAATTGATTCTTTAGATCATATTCCATATTCTGGAAATCAAAAAGTAAAATTAACAACTGAATATGAATATAAAGAAGAATATATTACAAAAATATTACTTAAGAAAAAATCCTCAGAACCAATTAGTTCAAAAGAATGTAAAAAAGTTACAGACAAAGAAAATGAATTGGAATGTGAATTTGATTTTTCTTCAAATACTCAAATAGAAGATGAACAATTAATGAATATTTTTTTTATAAATATTTGTGGAAAAGAAATTGAATCAAATAAAACTTTATATCTTGGAAAAATAAAATTAATAAAATTTGAACCAGATGTTTATAAATTAAATTCAGAGGAAAAACAATTTGAGTTAGAAATGGAACCTTCAGTAAAAGATATATCGAATTTAAAAATTGGTTTGAACAACATAGAAGAAAAATTTAATATTGAAAAAAATAATGATAAATATTATATTACAATAAAACCAGATATTAATATTGAACCAAATTATTATAATTTATCTATTTTTGATAATGAAATTGAATATCCTTCTGAATTAAATCTTTTATTATATATAAATGAATTAGAGTTAATTTCAGATGTAGATTATTGTTTTAATTGTTTTAAAGATAATGATTTATCATATAAAATATTTATAAAAAATAAAATTGTTGATCAACAAATTACTTCTATACAATTAAATGGACAAAATATTGATTATGAGATAAATGATAAAGATGAAAAATATTATATATCAATATCTCTACCTAATATTAAACAAAAAAATGATTTTACAATTTCAGAAAAAATAAATAAAACAAAAGAATATACTTTATATATAATAAATTACTCACCTAATTTTTTTATTGTTGAAAATAACAAAATTAATACAATCCAAATTGAATATAATATAGATGAAGAATCAAAAATTGTTTTAAAAGAAGAAGAAGAAGAAGAAGAAATTAATAAAAAATGTGTTGATAAAGAAAATTCAATTATATGTTCATATGATGTTAAATTAAATGACGAAAATAAAAAATATTATGTAGGATATGTTGATTCATTTGGTGAAGCAAAATTTGATAAAGAATATATTTCTATACATCCTTTATTATCATTTAATGAACAATGTCAAAATTTAGAAGATTTAAATATTGAATTAACAATAAAGAATAATCTAAGAGAAAATTTAACATTATATCTTAATAATAAAAAATTTAATTCTTCAACAGAAAAAAATCCATCTACATTTATATTTAATGATAATAATTCATTATCTGTTGGTGAATATCCAATAATGGCTAATTTAAATGAAGTAGATGAAAATAAATATAATATTAGTAATAATTTTACTATATCAATTTATAAAGAAAGACAATATAATTTTAATGATAAAAAATTATATACTCAAGATAATCAAATTCTTGAAATTGATTTTGATGAAGATATTAGTAAAGATGATATTAATTCAGTTACATTACAATCAAACACTTCTGATGAAAATATTATTGTATCTAATAAATGTGAAGTTGATTCACAAAATAATAAAATATTAAAATGTTTTTTTGATTTATCTTCATCAACAATTGGAGAATATGATGTTTATTATAATGCAAAATGTATTTCAAATAAAAAATTATCAATGGATAATACATATTTAATAATTGAACATGGAGATTTAAATGTTACAATTACATCATTAGAAAATAATTGGGTTAAACCAATAAGAACAGAAAATCAAACAATAACAATAAATTATGTCAATACAAGTAATAATGAACAATCAATAGATGGAGTTATTTTAGTATTAAATAACAAAGAATATAAAATATATAATGATCTTACACATTTAGGAATAGGAAAAATACAATTTAATATTTCTCCAGATGATAAATTAGAAGAAAATACTTATTCAATAATATTAAAATCTGGAAATAATCGTTCAGAGTCTTCATCTGGAGATAATATGATTTATATATATTCAGAACCTAATTTTACATTAAATAAACTATATTATATTAAATCAAATAATCAAATTATAACAATTAAAAGTGAATCAAAAATTGATATGATTAAGGGAATTTATTTAAATGATACATTAAATGATATATTACCATTTAATCAAAATAATTCAGAATTTACATTAAATGCAAATAAATTATCAAAAGGTGAATATAAACCATATTTTATTATTAAAGGTGATTCAACAAAAACAAAAAATAATATTACATTAAATGATAATGAAATAGAAATATATATATATGAAAATGAAAATGAATTATATAAAATAGATATTAATGATTGTAATTATTATAATGATAATAAATTTTCAGTTAAATTTGAATTAATAAATACTAATTTCCCTATTGATGATATGAAAATATTTTTATACACAGAAGAAAGTGAATCAATTAATTTAAAATTAAATCAAAATACTACATATGAATATATTTATTCTGATGAAGAAGATTTAAATAAATTAAAAAATGAAATAGTTGAATTAATAATAAGTGAAAATGAAGATATTAATTATTATATTTCTAAAAGAAACATTTCATTTACTGATTTCAATTATGATACAGATTTAAAATATTTATATAATACAGATAAATTATCTATTTCAAATTTAATATGTAATTTATCTACAGCAAATATAATATTTGAAAATGAACAATCTCAAACAACAAATTTAATATTTGATTCATATGATGATAATAATAAAAAAGCATATTATAAATTTAATTTAACTGATGATGATATTTATGGTTCAGGTACTCTTACAATATATAATAATTCATCATCTATTTTCCTATCAAAAATAATTAATGAATCTCAATTTGATTTAAACCTTCCTACTAACCTCTCTTCAACTGAATTAGAAATATCAATAATTAATACAAAAAATGATTTTTATAATAAACTAATTGAAGAGATAATAATTAATAAAAAAGGGGATGAAAATGATATTATATATACTGAAAATTCAACTGAAAATAATTTTTCTTTAATTAATAATAATACTTTTAAGTTTGAAATAAAAAATTATAACAAAGGAGATATTTATATTATTAAATCAATAGGAATTGATAATGACCATAAAAAAATATTTAATGAAAGTAATATAATTGGACAATTATTTTCAATTCCATCACCTTATTATATATTTAAAAAAGATACAACTCCAATTCCTGATAGTCAAATTTTATTACATTTTAGAAGTGAAAATGATGCAAAAAATAATAAAAATAATATAAAAATTGATAATGAAACTTTAACAGATTGTAATGTTGATGGAGAAAATGTAATTTGTAATTATCAATTTCAAGTAGAATGTAAAGAATATAATATTAATATAAATGAAAATGAAGTTAAAATATATGTTTCAATTTATGAAATATTAGAAGGAAATTGTCAAACAATTTATGATGATAAAACTAAAAATGAAAATATTGAAATATCAATTCAAGTTCCTTTAAATTCTAATATTTTTACTATAGAATATAATAATAAAACATTTTCTTTTTCAGGAAAAAATTATATTATTCCAAAAGAAGATTTAAATCCTTCTATTACATTATTTAAAATAAAATATAATAATGAAACAATTACAGAATCAGATAATGATTTTAAATTCTATAATATTTCTAAAATTGATAAAATTGAAGGAATTTTAATTAGTTCTACTATATCATCAATTAATCTTACATTTTCAAATGAAAGTGATATAAAAGAATATTATATTAAAATTCCCCATTCTGATAATGATGAATATATTAATTCATCATCTATAATAAAAATTAGTAATACATCCATATATAATTTAACATTTAATTTATCATTACAAAATTTAGAATCAGGGGAATATGATTTATGTTATAAAGATAAATGTGGAAATTATGTTAATGTAGATAAAGTTAATATTTTATCAAATAAAATTGAAGTTTTCATGAGTAGAAAATATATGATTTATCAAAATAATAAAAATCAAAATATGTTCATAATGATATCAGGAGTGTTAAAAGATTATGTTTCTGTTTATTATGATAATGAGAATAAAATGGATAAATCACCAAATTCAACTCAACTTTATAATTTATATATATATAATATTGAAAAAGTAGAAACTGTTGAATTTTATTATAAATTAGATAACAATAGAAAAACATTTATTGGTGAATTAATAATAGTTAATAATTATTCTGAATTATTTAAATTTGAAAATGAAATTCCAAAATGTAGTTTTAAAAATGAAGATAAAGATATATCATATAAATTAATAAAAGTTGATGAATTTTCATTTAATTCAATAGATATGTATTTAATTGGACCATCAGAAAATCCAAAAAAAAAATTTAAAAAGAATAATGGAGTTTATACTTTATCAAAAGATGAAATTAAAACTTTAGATAATCAAAAATATACAATTTATATTGTAGAAAATAAAGATTTTGATAATTATTTATATGCAACAGATTATACTTATACAGATATCATTGGGGAAGATTATTATTATAACAATGATATTAAATTTAAAAATGTTATATGTAAACCAGAAATAAAAGTAATATTAAATTTAGATAATAATAATAATAATGAAATATATGATTTAAAATGTGATGAAATTGTAAATAAAGTTTTAAAATGTAATTTTCCAAATTATGGTAAATATAAATTCATATCAAATGATAAAGAAATTATAAAATCAATAATTTCAAATTCTTTAACAGAAGCAGAATTTAAAGTTAAATCAGAAAATGATAATATTAAACTTATATCAACTAATAATTTCTATTTTACAAAAGTTCAATCTTTATCTATTTTACAAGGAAAAGATGAATTTATTATATTTACTAAAGAAAATGATTTAGAAGTAAAAGATGAATATGTTTCTTTTAATTTAACAATTAGTGATAAAGAAAATTATATGATTAAGCATATTATTACAAATGAAGAAAACCAAACTATTTCAGTACCCCTTAAATCAAATATATATACCCTTATTCTACCACAAGATTCCCTTTATTATATTAATAAACCTTATTCAGAAGAAAAAATAATAATTCAATTTAAAAAAAATGATGCTTTAAATTTACCAGATGATGCAGAAAATAAAATTAAAATAGATAGTAAAGAATCAAAATGTAAAAGAAATGAAACAGAAAAATTATTAATTTGTAATTTTATTCTTCCAAATGAACCAAAAGAAATTGATGTTGAATATACTAATGAAAATTATAGCAGTTCAGGAATAATTTATATAAATTATTATGATATAATAGTTTATGGTTGTTCATCTCCAATAATAAATCTTAATATTAAAGCACCTTTAAATTTATATAATTTAACACTTAATGTTGATAATCAAAATATCTCTGATTCAACTATCATAAAAAATGAGAAATATAAAAATATTATATTTAATAAGACTGTTGAATCATATTCTACAAAAAGTTCAATTAAAATAAATAACAAATATAGTTTAAATTCACCAAATGAAAAAAAAACAAAGATTGATATTGAAAAAGTATCTTCATCTCTTCAAGTAGGTGTAAGTGATCAAATTATTGAAATAAAATCATCATCAATAATTTTAATAGAAAATATCAAAAAAATACTTTTAAAGTCTTCTAAAGGAGAAGAAATTGCATCTAGTTCAAAATGTACTTTAATAACTCAAAAAACATTAAATTGTAAAATTGATATTAAAGATATTGATATTGATTTAAATGATAAATTGACTCTTTATTACGAAAATATTTGTAATGAACAAATTAATTCAAATCAACAATTATCAATAGAAAAAAAAATATCATTAAAAGAAGTTCATGGAAATATGAAATCAGGAAAAGAAGAAGAAGAAATTGAATTAATATTTTCAACTGATATAATTGTATCTCAAGTTAAAAATGTCACATTAGAAAAAGATAATATAAAAGTTATTTCAAATAACTGTTATGATAATGATCAAAATAAAACAAATATAAATTGTGTATTTAATTTAAAAGAAGTAAAAGATGGAGAATATACTTTAAAATCATTTTCATATAAATCAAAAGATTATATTTTAAATGGTGATTTTAAAATTCAAATTGAATTTAATGATTTATGTCCTGAAGGAACTTTTAAAGTTGATAATAACTGTAATATTCCTGAAAAAGAAGAAGATTTTCAAAAAATATGTGAGAATGAAAATGCTTGTAATGGAAAAGGAAATTGTATTTCTTATAAATATTCATTCAAATGTGACTGTTATTCTGGATGGACTGGAATTTATTGTGAAACTCGTTCTGGTAAAGAAATTGATAAAATTAATAAATTAATTCAAACAAAATTCAAAGGAAATAAAATTATATTAAATGATAATGTAAATTATATAAAAGAAATAAATTATTTAATAAAAGAAAATAATAGAAAAGTTAATCAAACAATTATTTCATATGATACAATTATTTATAATACAGTAATTGAAACTATAAATCACTATAAAATTGAATATATGGAAAATATTGAAATTACAAATTTAATTCTTCTTCTTGATATTTCAATTTTTTCTAAATCAAGATATATTCAAATAAAAAGACAAAAAAAAAGAATAGAAATTTATAGAGTTTTAGATGAAAGTTATAATGAAGACATTGAAATAAAAAAATTAGAAGAATTAAAAACATATATTGAGAAATATATTCAAAATAAAATTGAGAGAATTACATATGAATCAACAACTTTTATTGATTCAGGAGATCAAATGCTAAATTCTATACCAATATTAGTAACATATAGATATTTCATTTCGTCAAATTACAAAAATAATTATAATAGATTACTCTCAATTGGATTAACATTTGATTTAAATTCATGTATAAATATAAAATCAAATAAAGATGAAGTAGATAAAATAATAGTATTAATAATATCATCAAAAGCTTTATTATAAGAAGCGGCGTTGATGTTTAAGCCCTGTTCATTAAAGCTTTTTAAGATTTCAGGATTCGATAAGATTGCATTACGAGTGCTGTTGTACATTTGATGACGTCTAGTCTTATCGATATTACTATTAAGATAAATCAAGATATGAGCTCCGCCTTTATACTTGCCATCAACGAGTTCGTATTCAGTAGGAATGTAGATGAGCTTATGAACCCAGTTGAGAGCGTTGACTTCGATGAATTTGTCTGAGTATAAGCGAGCATTAGCTATATCGAAATCTCTGCAGTTGCCTCCATCTTTAGCTTCATAGAAGACGTCGATATCAAGATAGATTACATTCATAGCATCGCAAGCAGCTAAATGCATCGTTTTCGAGCATTCGTAATATTCATTTTCAAGGCAGTCCTTGAACCAAGCTAAGAACGATGAATTAAAGTCTTCGCTATAGTGTCTAGCTGCTCCTCTTTCTGGATTATTGATTTTAATGGTATCTTCGCTACCATCATATTCAATCTCAACGAGTTCGCCAGTATCGAAGTCCTCCATCTTAGCTTTTACGTGTATGCTATTAGGCTACTCGCCAGCTTACTATCTTCAGAGACAGTATCGATAATAATGCAAAAAACAAAGTTTTAGATTTATAGATGAGCAAACGATAGAATCAAATCTAAATGACTCTTCATTCCATACAACTCCTTCGTTCAAGTCTTCGATGAAATAGATAACTCCGATATCAAGAGTTACGGTATCATCGATTACGTGAGTAACATAAATGAAGTTTCGAGTTAGAAGACAATAGAATTCAAAATCGAGATGAATAGGAACATCATATAGAAGACTCGACATGAACTCTTAATTAAAGAAGAAATAAAGAGCTTTCGAAATAAGCAATTTCGAAGACTTCGATAATCGCTTATTGACAACTCATTCTAAGTTGTTAAATTGACGAATTAAGAGTTATCGAAATTCCTTTATTCATTATCAATCGATTTTGAAACCTTATCAGCATGCTTACGTCCAGCTATCCATTTCGTGAATTTGAAAGCCTGATAAGCTATCGTGAAGAGGCCGATGAAGAATACGATTAGAATCGCTATCTCTATCGCTGTTAGCATCATTCTATTGCTTTTAAAGAGACTCTCATCAGCTATCACTCTTCTCGAATTCATAGAAATGCGATAACCATGGCTAAAGATATCTTCATCTGTGATAGGAGCTCCGAACGGCTTGATTTCATCACTTAGATTCTCAGCGATGAAGGATACAAACTCAACGTAGTTGCTAATGATGTTAGCAGCATATCGACGAGCCCTAAGCATTCTAGCTGATAGCTTAGATACAAGAGCGTCTCTTTCCTCTTTAGGCTGTTCTTTATAATGAATCGCGACATAAGCAGCTATCGATTTCGATATCAGAGCATCAGGCTTATCGATAACGAATTTACAGCAAGCTGAGAGGTCACTTGAAAGGTCGTCGTTTATAAATACTCCGTAAGCACTATCTTTAGCATACGTCTTCTTAGTGCAGCCATCGATGTAATCTAATAACTGTTTTAGCTTGTTCTCTTCTCCTTCTTTATTAGTCATTCTTAATAGAGGAAGCAGCTCTCTTGCTAGCTGATGTTTCACTCTCATTAATGGGTCTACTGCTATAACGTTAGGGTCTTCAGCGAAGAGACAGAGTATAAGCCAATGAATCACTGGTTTAAAGACTTCAGGTCTAGTGTTATGAGAAGCAATTTTAGCCCATAGAGGATGTCTCGGAGAGAGATAACGAAGCGAATGAATGAATTTGAGAGTCTCTTTATATGACCTCGATAGAGTATAGCTAAGCAAATCGCCGACATCTTCAGCATCAATTTCATCATCTTCTAATTCAACCTCTTCTTCAACCTCAGCATCTGGCTTCACATCTCCATGCTTATTT